>JAUEJJ010000013.1:16614200-16626346 GCA_032164275.1 Synergus coniferae | reverse complement strand
GCAAAATAAGCGAATAGAGGTCTGTAAATTTCAATTCCCCTTTTATAAAAATTTATTCAACATTCAGCGAAAATTTTTTTAAAAAGATGTGTAGGATAAAAGTATATCTGATATTATTACAAAAAGTTACAAAAAAAAGTTTCAGGAAATGAATATTTTGACAGAAAATATTCATAAAAAAAAAGCGATAGATTTTTAATAAAATGCATTCCAGAATTCCATCAGACTCCAAATACTTGGTGAGTTGCCTTTATGTATCCTATAATTTTCTTTCCGAAAATAAATATGAGGACAGGGCCGTATTGATAATGGGGTGCACCCTAAAAAATTTCTAAGTCCAACTTATCCTACCCCCATAAAAGCAAGAAAAGAGTTGTTGCAAGCTTTAAGTGATGCCTATGAAGAGGAAGAGGGATTGTTATATTATGCCAGAATCGCTGATTGATCATTAAGCACTCTACATTATTGAAAACTTCCAAATTTCTAGGTTTCGGGATTTTTTTTGAAATCCGTTTTTCTCGAAACTACTTCTTCCTATTAAATTGCCTATTATATGAACTAACTTTTTAGGAAAATAAAATAATTTTAAGATTTCTTTTTTTTTAACTAAAAAAGTGATGAAATATTCAGATTATTATGCGTAAACTAATCAATTAATGTATAAACCCTTCGTCCCCACACCTGGGTCTGTCAGACCCTGTCCTCAAGTATTGATCGAGGGTTAAGGTTGTATGTAAAAAAATCAATCTCTGGTAGAATTTTAAAAAAAAAGAGCTATAGTTTGTTATCAGCTCCTTCACGTCGTCCTACTCTTCTTTAGGTTATCCATATTGGTAGGAGTTAGTCAGTGGGGAGAGTCCCCACGTGGAGAGTTCCTTTTAATTTAAAATCGTGTGGATGATCCTCATGTGGCGAGGTAAGGAGTAATACGGTGAGGAGAATCCTCACACGGCGTGGTCGGAAGAGGATTAAAATCAGTGAGGAGAGTCCTCACGTGGCGTGATATAAAAAGGATAGGGTCAGTGAGGACGATCCTCACGTGGAAAAAGGAATGGTGTTGGCGAGAGGAGATTTTTACCAGGACAGATTTTTACCAGGAGGTGGTGAAGTGAGTGAGGATGATCCTCACTTGGCGTCTTCTGGAGCGGTGAGGAGAGTCCTCACGAGGCGTGGTAGGAAAAAGGATAGGGTCGGTGAGGAGAGTCCTCACGTGGCGTGATAGAAAAAAGAATTAAAATCAGTGAGGATGATCCTCACTTGGCGTCTTCTGGAGCGGTGAAGAGAGTCTTCACGTGGCGTGGTAGGAAAAGGAGAGGGTCGATGTGGAGGATCCTCACGTGGAAAATGAAATGGTGTTGGCGAAAGGGGTCCTCTCGCCAGAGCCTTACAAGGAGGTGGTGGAATGAGTTGTCCAGGAGTGGATTTTTGTAGATTTATTTTTCTCTTGTACAAAGCGCTGGTGGGTGTTTTTTCGTCTGGTCTTTTCGACTGCTTTTCGACTAGAGTCTGTTCGACTGACTGTTTTCGACTAGTCTTTTCGACTGACTCAAGCCTCGGAGAACGCATCCTTTTATATGATTTTCCCCCCTGCGAAAATCTGGAAGAAGAGATGCCTTCCTCCTCCAACTTTCCCGCAGATCTTTTCGAACCTTCTAGATTTTTTTTGATAGGAAAGTTTTGGCTGGATTGTCCCTGCAAGCGTACTGATGTCTATGAGTGCAAGAGAGCTAAAGTCCCTTTGCGAGCGAGTGAGAAGGCTAGTGTGACTAATGGGCGCTGGACCCGTTTTTTGTAACTTTGTCGCTTGCAGGTCAGGATTGTCTCTGTGGCTTGTGCTTTATTAAATTTCAATGAAGCTTCGTGTTTGAAAACGAAAGTATTTTCTAGAATTGAAAATCTTTCGCTTTTCTTTAATTTTCGCTCAAAGCGCGTATAACAATTTAAATAGAATAATTATTTACATGCTAAATTAATTTCAAATTTTTTGTCTACGCCGATTTATAGTAATTAAACGCTGTGGTAGAAAAATGTAAAAAATGTCGGTATTAGTGCTGCTTGAAAATACAAATTAAAAAAAAATATCAAATTTTTCGACCACGTAGTTTCATCGATAATTTAATGCAAAACATTGAAATTTTAGTCACTTTCAAACAAATAAACGTAACAGTATCGCGTAGCGACAACACTGTTCCTTCTCTCCAGCTTGTCTGCTGCATGGATGTATGAAATATAGGGATGGAGCACAAACCTGCGGGTCTGGCTCGGTGTAAGTAAGGGGCATGAAATAGACCACGCCCACTCTCCCCACTTCTAGGCTGGATATTCAGTGATTGGCGTTCTACTAGCCAATCCCGAGCTGTCCATCTTTGGAGTGGGAGTAAATTCGTCCCTCCCGATATACCAAGTTTACCCCCTCACCTAAGATGGGACTTTGTGCTCCATCCCATTAACTCTTACATCCATGGTCTGCTGTATGTACTCGACACACACACACACAAACACACACACAAAACTGACTTGGAAGCGTACGTGAACGTACGCCATGTGCACATTCTACGAGTCTGCCGCTGGCACAGTAGTGGTAACTATACGTATATACACATTCTACGAAATCTAAATCAGTAACGCCCCAAAATTTTCATCATGCGGGTCCTTGAAATTTTTTCAATATAGTATGGCTTGACGGCGCCCCATGGAACTCTACTATTTGTACGGGGATGGGATTTGCATACAACCTTCATCTACAAGTGAAATATTGCTTTATAAGTCCTGTTTATGAAAAATTTTTCCATATCATTAGCTTAAAAATAAATGCCTTTTCAATCTTGGAGAAAATCATTCTCATGTTCGATGGTCCTAACTGAATCAGGATAGGACCGCTAAGTCATATACATATTTTCGAATTTAGTTTCAGATAGTGTTAAGAATAACACTAAGAAAAGGTTTTTAGAGTTGAGTGGAATTAGAAATTAGTCCAAGAAAACTAAACAAAATTCGACCTCTACCAAAATTTACCTAATTCGCCGGGAAATTTCTAACAGCCCATTCGCGATTCGGGACAGCTGGGAATCCGTAAAACACTTCGAGCCGAAATTCCGGAATCATACAAGGAATCAAAACATTAAAGGTTTCAATGTAGCCTAATGTATTGATAAAATTTTGGCCCGGATAAACGTAAAGAGATTTCGTGTGCATTTGTGCGAAAAATTCCAGTTTGGACGGACGTAAATAAAACTTTCCCCCCGACGGAGTCAAATCGATTCTTAAAAACGCAATCGGAAATTTAAAGGTACTCCCCCTTGTTTCTTTTTTTTAACCGTGCTAGACGAGGAAAAATTTATTCTTTCAAAATTAAAATAATTAATTGACTTTCTCTCAATTAATTATTTTTATATTCTTAAGGGACAAGTTGAAGCAAATGGAAGGATAATTTAAAAACATTTCTCTCCATTTGAATTAACACCCCTAGACCACTCTGGAACATCTGTTTTGGTGAGTCAAAGTGAAGAAATTAATTCCAGTGATTGAATCTCAAAACGAACAAGGAAATTAATCTCGAAATCTCAAATTTGGACCAATGAACTATATAGGTGAATAAAGGGCAGAATTTAAAGGCACTCCCCCCTTTTTGTTAGTAGCACTTCTCCCCTATAGTTTGTTGTTCCAAACCGCGAGCTAAGAGAATTGCTGGACAAAACTCATGTGCAAGTGCGACTGCGCAGAAAGAAATAAAGACTAAAGCTGTCTATTAGACAACGATTGTGTGAATTGCGAGTTAGCCCAAGTAAAAGGAACCGACAATCAACAAAGGAAACACACACGGGAATGTTGACCCTCTGTTCCTTTCAGTTGGTAGAAAATTAAGGTTACTAGGAGTAAGGTAGGTAAATCTGTATCGTTTTCAAATCTTATTTTAAAAATCTTATTCTAATAATTTAAAGATCGAAAACAAGCATCGTAGACAGTAATATGTCATTATTGTGTAATGTCATGGAATGTGATCTTCTCATGAGAATTTTGGAATAAACTTAAAACTAATTACTTGGAATTTTGGGCATTGGTTCTTAATTAAAATAAAGAAAAATCCCTTCTTCTTCCCTTCTTGAATAGCTACATACAAACTTGTGTGATCAGGTTTGGCAGTTTGAAAGGGCCTCCCCCATACAAAATATCCAATAGCACTAAGAATTAATAATAAGTAGATTTCAAAAACTATAAACTAATTGAATATTATATCGTACGTAACAAGAGTTCCAAAGGGTAATATCTATAATGGGAAATTGACTTTAGAAATGAGTGATACCTATATACACTCAATCGCTAATTCCGTGCCGGCCTCGGGTTTGGGCGACACAGAATCAGTCCGTGGATTTACCATAGATAAAAACTCAGGCATATTTATCATTTTACGAGCACTTCGAAGGTACATATAGGTAGCCGAGGAAGCTGCGGGGCAGGAAGAACGAGAGTACGAGCTCTTCCAGGGTACATATAGGCAGCCGAGGGACGCGACGGAAGGGGGTGGGGGGACAACCGTGAACCTGGCGTAGAACTAGCGGGCACAGAATCAGCGATTGAGTGTACATAAATGGTAAAACTATAATTGCACAAATTAGTTGTCTAAATAATATAAATTGTCAAATAGTTTAGAGAAATTACCATTCTGACAGTTAGTATATAAATAAAATGAAGTTGATATATTTCAAATGTCATACTGCGATGCGTTCATGAATGCGTACG
This sequence comes from Synergus coniferae, assembly GCA_032164275.1. Lineage (NCBI taxonomy): Eukaryota > Metazoa > Arthropoda > Insecta > Hymenoptera > Cynipidae > Synergus > Synergus coniferae. The sequence continues at coordinate 16,621,606 of JAUEJJ010000013.1, read as the reverse complement.
TTGTGCGTTTAGGTTAAGTTGTGTTCGTTAAGTATTTAAGTGTGTCTTACTTAATTGATACGTTTATGTGCGTATGTGTGTAAGTGACTAGGTATGGTAATAATATAATACTATGGTAAAATTAGCGAATTACTGTGGATTTTTTTACTATGAAGGTAAAATTATTTCCTATTTTCAGTAGGAAAAATTATAAATATGAAAGGCTATCGTAATTCCGGTTCATGCGCAAGGAGATGTGACTTTACTATTGCCTTTTGTAAATTTGACATTCTTCTCTTGGAATCAGGCTGAAAGATATAAAATATGTTTTTTATATGGAATCGGTCTTGGAAGAGGATCAGTAACGTGATGCAGGCCAACACGTTACAATACGCATATTATAGGTATGTTTGTGTCGCAACTGACAATGAGTGCGTACAAAGCAAACAAAAATTTTTGATGAAAGGTTAGGAGAAACGCATTGGCGTTTTCGACCTGCCTGAGTTTAAACTTTTGAACGAATTTCGCGCGCGTGAACTACCATAACTACGTTCAGCAGATTTCACATGCTTATTCTGCTAGGTCCTCATTAAATATTATTAAAACATAAAATGATCTCAAAATTTTAATTAAATTTAATTATTTGTTCTCTTTCAAAGAATTCCTAAAAGAAGCATAAAAATAGAATAAAAATTATACAATTGAGATATAAAATTAAATAACCCGCTCGGCTAACGCAGTATGTCCAGTATAAGAGGAATCGAGGTAAGGAAAAATGAAAGTTAATGAATTTATTTAATTTCAATATAACATTAGGTTTATTGAAGAAATGTCGAATGAAATATGACATGATGTTATATTACATATTATGACTCATGAGCATTCATTACAATAATTATAGAAATGATAATACAAAATCTGAATCGGAACAAGTTTATCTGCATCTCCGTCATATTTCTTCCCTAACCTGTGTGCAGTGTAAGCTAAAAATTCGATTTTCGTCAAATTAATCACCTGTTTTTTTAGCTATAAACAAAGTTTTGAATGAAACAAAAAGTTACGAAAAAACAGTGTACTTTCACGCATTAAAAAAGCTCGAAAAGTTTGAAGTGAATCGGTCAAGCGGTTTTGAGTAATCCTGTTCACCGTTTTCCAAAAAATGGTTAGCCTTTTAAAGTATTAAAAGGTACAATCCATTTTTTTCGATGTATTATGCTGCGCCATACCCTGTTGGAAGCAATGAGATAGAAATCGTATCCCTTCTATCTCCTTCTATCTCTAAGATATAAAGGGATAAAGATTCTTTATTCTTTATTGTTTATTGTTCAATCTCTCGCCTATCCTCTTCTATTTCTTTCTATCTCCATACCAATCCACATCCACGCCTATCTCTTTGAATCTCCTCTTTTCTATTCCTTCCTATATCTTGTCTTTCAATGCCTATCTCTTTCTATCTCCATCTCAATCCACATCAACGTTTCTCTCTTTCAATACCCATTTATCTATTTCTTTCTATCTCTTATCCATTCCCATATATCTCTTTCTTTCCCTATTTGGTACCTGTCTATCTCTTTCTATGTTATATTCTTGTCAATCACAGTTCGCTTCTATCTTTTTCAATCTCCAGTTCTCTATCCCTTTCTATCTCCGTTTTAATCCACATCCACACCTATCCTCTACCTCTTACCTATTGCAGTCTATCTCTTTCTATCTCCATCTGAATTAAAATTGCTTCTATCTCTTTCAATCCTCACTTCTGTCCCTTTATATCTCTCGCCTATTCCAGTTCACCTCTTTCTATCTCCTTGACAGTCAGAATTCGCTCCTACCTCTTTTAATCCCCAATTCACTATTCCTTCCTATCTTTCGCCTATTTCTGTCTATCTCTTTCTATCTCCTTATCAATTTGAATTCATTCCTATCATCTTCAATCCTCACTTGTCTATTCCTTTCTATCTTTCGCCTATTCTCGTCTATACCTTTCTATCTCCTTGTCAATCAAAATTGCTCTAATCTCTTTCAATCCTTACTTCTATATTCCTTCCTATATCTCTCCTATTCTCGTATATCCCAGCCTACTCGTATTTCTAAATCTATCTTTATGAATGTCTTCTTCTCTGTCTCAGCTTCACTTGTTTCTATTCAAATTCATCCTTGTGTATCTCATTTCGGTTCAATTATTTCGTTTGAAAAAAGTAGTTATTTGGAATTAATGAAGGGCATTTTGGAAGCATGATCTTAGCCTTATATATTCTCCGAATTTATTCTTAAATGAATAAATAAAATATATCTATGAGATAGAGAAGAGCGGATGAAAAGATAAAGCAGTGGAACTCTATTGGCGGAAAGAAATATTAAGTGGATAGAGTAGCTGACATGGAATAAAATAGGATAGAGAAAGAGGAGATTGAAATAGATAGGTTAGTGATTATACTGAGAAAGAGATTGAAAGAGATAGACATGCATAGATGAGAGATAGGCTGGGTAGAAATAAGGAGATTAAAAGATATATTAGGTTAGTAATTATAACAACTGACCGGACCCAGACCGGGTAAGCCCAGATCAGGGATAAAACCGAGCGCCCGATCGGATCCAAATCTGGCAGCCCGACTTCTAATCGGGTTCCCGTCGGGCGCGGCATTACATCACCAATCGGGGCCTTGACATGGCGATTTCTACACGTGACTTTGCCTCCTGAAAGCAAATATGATTTGCTTCCTCATAGAGGAAGCATTAAGTATTTAATGCAATATTATATCATCTTATTTGTTTGAACACAAGAAATTTGTTTTCATCAACTTTAAAATGTGATAATTAGGAAAACTACAATTGAAAAATCAATTTTTCTTACATCAACTTTAAATTATGAATATTTGAGACAGTTTGAGAAGTTAGAGTCAAAAAATAAATTTTTGAAAATTACAAATAAGCATAACTTTCAAATTTTTAAATGAAATGCAATACACTTATAGGTCAATCGATTCGTCTCGACACAGGGAATTTTTTGTTCTTACGTCTGCATTAAATTTTGATTATTTGAGAAGTTATAGTCGAAAAATCAAATTGACGAATATTATAAAAATATATAGAACTTGTAAATTAAATATTTCTTTAAACGCTTTTAAGTAATTCAACTTGGTATACAGTGAAATAACTATGCAAACTTTCATCACTTTATCTGTACGCGTTCTCGAGATATTTCAGGATTGTCAAAAGCGTGACGTTCATACATATATACACATACACACACATAAACACACACATGTATATATACCATAATTGACACGATAAATTAGTCCGAAGAAGTTCCGCAGAGCGAGCATCCCAGCGATCTCGAGAGTCATCAGTGCACCGCATTGCTCTTTATTTAATTTCTCGAAAACAAAAAAAAAACGTCATTTTTTACTTCCGAGCTTCGAAAGATAGAATCTTGAGTTTTATTTTCAGACCAAAAAAATCTGCCCGCTTCGCGGGCACATTCTCATAATACGGCGCGCTTCGTGTTCCGTGTTGCACGCTTCGCGACGTTTGTGAGCTTCGGGGCACTTGCGCTCTTCGGGATGCTTGCGCCCTTCGGGACGCTTGCACACTTCGCGACGCTTGCGCCTTTCGGGACGCTATTGTTTTAATTATTTTTGTTTTAAATAAAGAAAACTCATTTACTTAAAGTTCTATCGACCTTAAGGAACACATTCTCATCAGGACTCTCGCGCTTCGCGCTGGATATTTGACATATATTAATTGTAATATTTTCTCATATATCATATTTTTTGGCGGGAAAATTTAATATTTTATTTTTTAAAAACAGTTTTCACGATTGAAATGAAAAATACTTACTTTATCAAAAAATGGTCGAAGGAAGATTTGTAGATCTTTTAAAGACCATTAATTATATTCCTTATCAGTTTTTCCGTATCTCGCGTTATTTGGCTCATAATTTAAATTATCGAGTTTTCAAGAAAATTCAAGAAGTTTTTATACCATTCTTATATTAGGGCGTTCAAAAAGCAACATTTTTCATCTCTTTGCTTTTTTCACATTGTGCGTTGTTTGGCTTCAAATTGTCATTTTTTTCCTTTTTTTTTTAATTTTAGCAATGTCATAAATCTGACAATTATTCTTTTATCGAAAAAAGTCATAAGGATGAATTGTTCTACTTTTTGAGTACTATGAATATACATACATAAAATTTGTAAATTAAAAAAAAAGTGGTTTAAAAAATTTTCAAAATCGTCCAACTTTTTTAATTTTTATCCAAAATGGCTGGCTAACGAACTTAACCTTCATTTTAGGAGACTAAAAAAGTATACCAAAGGTCACTCCAATTGGTCAATTCTTTCGAAAGTTATCGTGCACGCAAACTAAAAATCTACAAACAGACAGAGACACGTTCTTAAAAACATGTTTTTTGGGTTCAGGGGGACTCAAAACGTAGAAATTTTACAAAAACGGGGGGGGGGTCAAATTTTACACAAATCTGATATATTCTCTCTGATGAGAATGTAAAAAAAGGTCGTTGCTAAACAAAAAAAAGTCAGGCGAGTCAGGTACTCAGTACAAGATCGGATTTTAACGAAAGTAAGAAAGTTATAGAATCTTGTTAGGCCTTCTATTGCAGTAGCTCGAAATAGATGATGTAATGTAATGAAATATTTGAAAAAAATTGTTTTAAATATAATAACTGCACTTAATTTATGTTTCAAATTACACAATTACTTGCACAGTCTCTTACACATATAATCGCACCTTCACACGTTTCGAAAAATTGCATTCACTAGGGATTCGAACCCCTGACCTAGCCCCCTACCTATACACATCCTATAACCTATCCACACGCACTAACTGAGCAATTCAACCTTTTGGAGTTTGTCGACAAAATCTCAGCCAAGCTTTTTCGCTGAAAAGCCATAGGAATATATTTTTAATTTTTTTTCACCTTACACATTTTATAAATAGTTGGATTTAGTCTAACTTTGAGTTAGATCAGACAAAGTCAAATTTCAAGGTCGGTACACTTGAGAAAAAATGCCCCATGAAATGATTATGTCTTTACAAGTTGGAGTCGTGCCGAGGGGTGCGGAGAGTCCGCATCCTTCACAGCGGGGCGAAAGTAACAGTTTCAACCCTAGAGTTGAAAGTAAAAAACAACTGAGATCCCTGCTAAAAATAGCGGATAGAAAACGAATAAGAGTTCCTATCCGCTTCTATCCGTAATCGGTCTGTTTTTACTCCGCTTTATAGCCACTCGTATCCGAAACTTATCCTCAATTTGGGGACCGATAAAAAAAAAGTATATAATTGGTTAAGTAACGGATAAATATCGAATAGAGTTTTGACAGACAATGTATACAATTTAATTTAATTTTTGTCCGATATTTAATTTTGAATTCAAAATCAAGTCACTTTTACGTACTCACTTTCTATCCGAAGTATCCTATGACAAAAATCGAATGAAAATGAGTTCTACCCGCTTCTATTCAAAATCTATCCGTTTTTACTCCACTTTAAAGTCGATCTTATACGAAATCTATCCGTTCAATTCGGATAGAAGGCGGATAAGTAACAATACATTTACGTATAAATTTCGGATAGAATCAACTAAGAAACCCATCTAATATTGCTCCAAATTGAGCAGATAGTTTTCGGATAAGTTCGACTATAAAGCGGAGCAAAAACACGGACAGATTTTGAGCAGGAGCGGGTAGACTGATTTTCAATCTACTTTTATTATAGGATAGAGCTCGGATAGAAAGCGCGTACGTAACAAAGCACTTTTAGATACACTTCAGATAGACGCGGGCTAAGAAACACATTTAAAATTGCTCAAATTGAGAGGATAGGTTTTTTGTCTCGGATTGCTTTGCCGTAGATGGCTGGGCAACCTAGTTCATAATTTTCATAACCTTCAGCAGTACTAATTATTATTTATATTTAATTGGACGTTAAATTTATATTTTAAATTCTATCACTAATAAAAGTAAGGTATATGAAATCACAACACTGTTTTAAGGGACAAAAAAGCCATTTCGGCATAAAGAACCCTGATTTATTGAAAACACGAGAGAGAAAAGCACACTAGAAGATGATACAAGAAGTTTGTTTCGAAGTGAACCAGAATTGGCGTCACACACACACATGTTCTGATGCGCTCGATTTAATTTTGCTAAGATATTGATTGCTCGAATGAGCGTAAGATCGAATTTGACTACAAGACCCATTGAATTTGGCGGTAACGCCGGTGGTTTCGTTAAACCGATAGATTTGGCGGTAACGCTGGTGACTTCGTCAAGTCGATGGATTTGGCGGTAACACCGATGACTTCGTTAAGTCGATAGATTTGGCGGTAACGCCGGTGACTTCGTTAAGATCCCGAGTAAAAATGCTTCGACTTGATTCGGTCTAGGATTTGTCTAGATTTCGACTTAAGACGTTGATGTCTAGCTCAGTCTCATGGCCAAGACGAGACCCTTAATCTCAGGTCATAAACCTGCTCAAAGAAAAGAAAATTTAAGTTTTGTTTTGACGCGTTACTCCCGCTTTTACATGTTAACGTTGTACGCATACGCTAGATACGCAGCTATCATTTCCAATTTCTTGATAAGGTCTTCATCTATTTAATTTTAATTTATTTCTCAAGAAAATCATTTTAGGTGCCGTCAGGTCATTTTAGCCATAAAGCCAATGGCTTCAAGACATAGAAGTTTAGCTCAGTCTCAACTACAAGACATGAAAATTTTTTTTGGCTGGGTTTGGTTTGTCTTGAACATGTCTTGACTCAAGACGGTCTACAGTCGAAAAATTTTTACACGGGATGGCTGGGTACAGGGCCTTTTTGGAAGGGTGTCGATAAACCCTATTTTATCCAAAAATATACAGTAAAATACGACTTATTTGGTATGCTCGGATTGATAAATGAATAATCTAGGGATCTTATATACTAAATTTTTAAAAATATTTTTTGTATTAAAAATATGAGTCCTTAAAGTTACCCTATTTTTGAAGACAAATTTCTCGAATTGTAATGCACATTTAAAAAATTTAAAACATAAGATCCGTAGATTAATTCTTTACAAATAAATTAATATATGGTATTTAGAAAAAGTATTGCCCTTAATAATTATTAAAAAATAGGATTTAACGATGTAACGAGAAGTTACACACGTGTGCGTCAGCCACGCGCACTTTCCTCAGGCTCTCGTCTTCGATCCTAGCAAGCCTACCGAGCCCCTACTCCCACCGTGCCCCTACCGCCAGCGTACCGCCAGCCATCTTGAAGGCACGTTTTACAAAACGATGGGATCGAGGCTCAAACGTCAGTTGAGTCGGACGCGGCTGACCGAGTGGTTAGGTAGCTCCCGTCCGATGAAAACTCTCTTGGATTTTCGCTATGCTTAGGCGCTCCTATCATAGCCAAAGTCATCAGGAAT
>JAUEJJ010000013.1:16496767-16614100 GCA_032164275.1 Synergus coniferae | reverse complement strand
TATAATTTGGAATATTACAGAGAGAAAGATTTTAGGAGAGTCCCAAGGTGACAATATAAAAAATGTCAATAAATGAGTCCTAGCATTTGTTGGGTAGCAGAGTTTACAGCCCCTTTAAACATTCAATCTTCTAATCTGTTCAGCGTCTGAACACTAATATTTCCACGAATTACTTTGGGTACTTTAGTCATATTCACAGAATGAAATTTGTTACCCATCCTTTGCTTGGAGTTAAATTTAAATTAAATTACAAACTTGACTGTCTGACAAAATTCTGTGGAAGAGGTGATTTCAATATTGTAAAAAAAAATCGCCAACGGTATACAAGGAGTAAAATCGAATCAATCTAATCTAATCTAATCTACTTAAAGACTTCAGAGCGGAAAAATTTTAAATGGCAAGTATTCAAGAATCAATAGACCTATTTGAAGTACAGTTTTTTTAAAATTGTAAATTAAAAATAATAGTAAGTATTCAGAATTAAATAAATTTTAAACTGCAACTTTATATTTTATTTTTATTTCAGAAAGTAGTTGTAAATTCTGAGAATACCTGATTTTCAACATCCTGACTCTCTAGATAAATCACTTGTAAACCAACTGGTAATATTCCCACTTTTAAATCTTAGATTGTGATTTGATTGTAAGTACATTTTTGAATAAAATTATTAGATTTGCATACCTATAAAATTCCATATTTAAAAACTTAAATTTAAATTATAATTTAAATCTTTAGATTATAATATGTAATTTTTATTTAATTTATAATTTTTTTCCTTGTCATTACTTATATTTTACATTGTATTCTCAAATTTTATAAATTTTACTATTATGTATTAGAGATAGGGGGAATTTTTATGCCAACGAGCCTTCTCAAACTATATAATGGTCCGAATTAAGAGATTAAACATTAAAGGGATGTGCCGCGGTAAAAATAGGGGCCCCCTTTTATAACATCAAAAGGGAATTTCCCCTCTTCTTTCGAATTACACAGTTCCGACAAGATCTAAATTCGACTTCACTTTTCAACTTATACACATGTTGAACCATTAATTGTTTATAAGAGGAATTGCATACAAATTTAATTCTAATATCTACGTAAGAGGATCTAATCTCAATAATTATTTAATGGTGTTGAAAATTCAACATCCAAAAATATAACTTCTACGTTTCTCTGTTTTTCTTTAAATTCTTTGTCTAAAAAAAATTCAAAAATAATAATAGTGATTATTTTGCAAGAAAGATGTAAGAATAATGACTGAAAAAATAGTGATAATGGTACCACAATAAAATACAAAATCTGTAAATAATAACAGAACAATACGTTGTAAAAAATAATCAATGAAAATTATAGGGTACGGCATAGCATTATTTTCAATCAATTTTTCCGAATTCTGTAACTAATTATAGTGCAGAATTTTAGTATTAAAATAAAAATACAATAAAATATCAATTTTGATAAACCATCTACGCTTAACCTTATCGGAATTTAAGAACATTTGATTTGACGTTGCTAAATCGCAGAGATAAAAATAAAAGCGAACTAATTATGTACCTACACTCAACCACTTTTAGCTTCTTTGTTTGACACGATTTATAACAACTTTTATTAACGAAAGCTTAAAAATATTTAACAAAAGTTATGACATTTATTTAATAATTGGAAAATAAGTTATTACGTGTTAAAAAGTAATAAATAGAAAAAATTAAGGTGACATATTTTTTAGCAAGTCCTAGCAAAATGTAATTATTTTCGAGAATAAATTACGAGCCGTGGTAGTACTTGAAAAAAAAGATTTATAGGCGGTTAGTGACCTCAACACGGCAATAACAAACGGGTATGACACGACGCAGCTTCCGTCAAATTGACAAATTGACTTGATTTATACGCGCTCGGAGCTCAATACAATAATTACTGCAAACCCTGTTCTCCTTTGTAAAGCATTGGGCAATGCATATACTTAATTCTAATATCTACGATTGCCGAATTTATTTCGAGAATAACAACGATAAGTAACGAAAAGAATAAACAAAAATATTTAGATCGATAACAAAACAAATACAGTCTCCCGGTAAGATCAAGCGACTGGTGAAAGTTCTAGACTTCTAGAAATACTGCTCTATAACCTCGAATTAATTTTTTATCACAATTTTGATAGAATGCTTTAATGCTTACCTTGGCAAAGATTTTTGATTCGTTTGACGTAGTAGCATTCGGAGCATCCCTACGTTCCCTAGTAAATGACGTTTTATCGTCGTCGTTAAAATCATCATTTCTCTCGATAATAAACGATCTTTTAATTCGCGTGTTTTCAGTGTCCTCAGAAATATGTAACGTTTTTGGTTTATCACCAAATCTTTGACCACAATTGCAATTTATTAAAAGAAAAAGGTAAAATAGAAAGGAGAAGCAACAAAAGGCCGATTTCACCCGTTCGGCCATCTTGTCCAGACTGATTTTCTTTTTCTTTTTACAGCGCACAACAAAACACAGAACGCGAGTGAAAAATCTACCAATCATCCATCGACTGCGCAGCCACGTTGCGCAGAATTTGCACCTTGCGGTGAAGTCGTGAAGCCAGTGAAGGTTCCTTGCGTCGCTTGCGTCAAATTGCGTTCGTTATGTATCTACAAATGTGACATATGCGACCATATGCGACATATGTGACTGTATTTGAATAAGTTTATCAAAGATATTAAATCGATACCTACTGATGCCTAAAGATGGTTAAGTAAATTACCTGATGTAAATTACATGATTTTTTACAGTAATTTACTAGGTATTTTACCTGCTTATAGTTTATTTAATTATTTTAACATAACTTAACTTTCGCAACAGACTGTAACGTCATACCGATAAACAAAACTTTGCTTTGTCACACAGTGTAATAATTTAAATTTTTCCTAAACTTAGTTGCAATTTAGGGACAAACTTGTTATACTGCGAGAATTTTTACTATTAAAAATATTAAATTTCTAAAAAATATATGAAACATTAATATAGATTGTGTTAAAGCATATATTTTTTGTAAAATTTAGAATTTTCACTAATCAAAATTTCTACAATGTTATATGTTTCTATATGTTCCTGAAAACGAAATCTTTTTTGAACTAGAATCGCTCAATAAACTTTTTTTATTAACTACACTTTCTATTTTGTTCCTATCAATTTTATTGATCCAAACAGTTTTTCTTTTGCGAATCATCGCCTTATTAACATGATTTAGATACTTTAGACGAAGACGCTTACGCTCATATAACATGGAATCTAAAAAAATAAGGATATTACAATATACAAAAAACGAAATACCTTTATAGAATAAGCCGCATCCTACATTGCCCACAACAAACGCATTTCCTACAGTTTAATTTATTGTGAATAGCGTTGTTGCTTTGACCAGAGGGAATTTTGACTATTTAACATTATAATTATTATTTTTCTCACATTATGGTAGAGTGTAAATTTGTAAATTTTAAAACCAACATAGTTCTACGCTGATAAAATTCTCTATAATATTTTAACTTTAGCCAATGTAGAGCGATTCTATAAAAAAAATGGGTTTACCCTCAATGAAGTGATTTCCAAGTAATTCCAATGAAATGATCCATAAAACCGAATGTCATCAGGTCAGCGCTACATTCATGAATACATTTCATGCAGTTGAATAAATTATCTAATCTTAAGTTCATTGACAGAGATAAAACTTATAATTCATATTATAAATAAATGTATTTCGTAAAGTGATGCTTTATCAAATCCTCAGTTGTCTGATCAATCTATCTATTAGCTTCTTTAGTGCTAAAATTATCTATATTCTTTTATCGGTGCATTGTCCGTTGTTGGTACTAAACATAATAATCAAAATTTTAACTGTCAATGAACTTGGGTTATTGTTAAGTTTAGAATCATGACATGAATTTGATTTCTGCTTAGTGTTAGTTTTCGGTACTTTAGATCTCACATTAATCAGAAGCAGAAAGTGTATATGTATCTGCTACGCATATATATATTTATCACTTTTTAAACACTATTATGAATACGATGGCTTTATAGGAGAAATTTTTTACTTTATCCGTCACACCTACCACCTTAGACAGTGAAGAGGTGAATTTTCAGTCTATCTTTTGATCTCAGATTTAAAATTCACATTTACAAAAAAAAAATCCAGTGCCGAACACTGAAAAACTAATATTAAACTGTATAAATATTATTAAAAAAAAATATTTTAAGAAGTGAAATAAAATAATACATTCTCTCTGATGAGAATGTAATAAAATAGCCATAATATTCTATCTATTAGAGACTGGTGAAATGTTTTTTCTCGTTTATCTTGATATATGTATTCTAGGAAGGCAATTTTCTAAACGAAAAGAACAGTATGTTACTTTCAGAAGAATGATATATTATTTATAATAATTGTTTTCATTTCATTATAACTTAATTTGTGTTCTAATTATCTCATATATATAAAAAGAAACACAGAGCAATAATATACCAATTTACTTGCAAGTTAAGCGATGCGACCCTTATATTAAAAACATGTAGCCAGGGACATAAATAATAGAAAAGATGTAGATATCTCAATTAATATTTTGTGCACGAGTGCCATGGGAAATCTTAAAAGTATTCTAAAGCTTTACATGCCGAATCGAGGCGTATACGATCTAAATTTTGAAAAGCAGTTTTACAAAAAGCTAGAGTCGCATTCACCATAAGGAATTAAAAAGGACGAAACTCTAAAGAAAGCGTGGTAGCGTTAAAGCTCTCCAGACGAAGATGGCAGGGCGGTTTTAAAACCTTAAAACTGATCTTATTTCCTAAAGAAGGGCCTGACTGATAAATATTAAAAAAGTAACAATTAGAAAATGAGTATAACCAGTAGGCTATACCCTGTGCCATACTCTTATCAGAAAGGTCATGTCTACGCAGTTTATTTTGACTTTTCACTTAAATCGCGCATCATGCACTCGTCTAAAGAGAAGTAAGACACTTGAGATATCTAAAGAATTAAATAATATCTGTACCGCTTTGTATAATTATTATACTCGGAATTATATAGAAGAGAAATTCTTTTCGTTCATTACAGCTTTTTATATCTTTTTTTCAATATGATTATTCTCCCGTAGGAGCATTGCATCTTTAACATTCTTTAAAAGCTATCTCATAATACGTCATCCCAAGTTAGCGCAGTTCTTAGAATACATGGCAGTAATTAAAACGCATTTGGGATGCTTACAATAGCAAAAAAATGGGCATACAAATTCCAGATGTAACACAAAGGATTACGAAAATACTTTTACAAAACATACGTACAGGGTTGTGACGACACCGTCGTACATCAATATATCGTCAACTGTTAAAGTGACCTCTCCACTAGTTTAATTACATATTTAATACATTTTGTGCGTTACCCCAAGAACGTCCTATATATTTTTTTCTGAAAAAACAAGTCGTCCGTTAAAAATAAATCAACAAGGTCTTCCCATATTTTAGAAACAAGGATTCAATAATTTAAACTGTAAAATCTCGTTCGTCGAATCATCCACTTCACATATGAACTATATAAAAGTTATAAGTATTAAAAAATCGGTATTAAAAATTACAATCGTGAAGCAGAGTAAAAAATTTGCATGTCATTGTGCAAGGTTGAGTCACAATTTCTTTCTACTTCGTGGTGATTTCCAGTATATCAACTCATTATAAACTTTTAGTGATGAACTTAAAATTCTAGCATTTCAAGACGATCGATCAGGCTAACTTGGGATATTGCATGTTTCACCTTCTCTATCTTAGCAATATTGTAGAGTGTCTATAACTCAGAGAAATAATCAAATTCACAAGAACCGTGCAAATACTACTGGCTGGAGTGATGATTGGAAAGTGCGCGCCAATCTTTATCCCTCGATTGTAGAACTCGCACGGTTGTATTAAATTTGATTTTTTCACTTTATGGCCAGAGCTTCCAATATTTTATTAACGTAGCTTTCACGAAGTAGAGCGACGAAATATTCCTCTGATCATGTTTCTGCGCTGGCGCATATTGGCGGCTTATCGTAACTTCACTGCTCCAATTTAACTGAAAAATTACAGAAAAATTGTAAATAATTATTCCAAATACAGGTTGGATGAGAAAATATCAATATTTTTAGTTTTTAAACTATTGTATAGAAAATTGGAAAAAACACTAGAGGGAGAGAAGTTCTATAAAGCGTGCGAACCTCAACTCTTCTTTTTTTAATTTTCACTAAACATTACTTAAATAGAAATTTTGTGTTTTTCCAATACTGAGATGAGATTCACAAGATTATCGTTTCTAACATGGAACAACTCGATATTTCTGTTGAAAAATACTGGTTAACCTAGGAATAGTATTCATTACTACTCTTTTATATATTCTATTAAATTCCTCACAGCACTGCTAAAGGAGAAAATAGTTTCTAATTGGACTCTAAGGCACTGTTTAATATTAGCCGGAAAGATAAATACGTGATTATAAAATTCATCTTTCCTTTACAAGGACGCCTAGAACTTACAATCTAATTATTCCATCCTGCGATTTACTTGTCATGAAGTTTATGATTGGATGTGATGATAATAATGAAAATTTCAAGACAGATTCATTTACGACAATTACAATCGGAACTGTATCCAAATTAGTTTGGAATATCAGAAATTTTTTTGTTTAAAACACTAAGGTTAATTAATTCATTGATTGAATCCAGTTCTGATTACCATAGCAGTGAGATAAAATTTGTCGTTCTAGCAGCGAAAGCATGTTAAGGGATGAAGTGACGAGAAAAATAATCAGGAATCTATGGCGGTGTAAGCTAATAATGATACAACAAAAATTCTTAACATCAACATACCGATAATGATAAAATGGCTAACTAGATGCATCTATAATATTTAATGAAACGAAAAAATAGGAACAAGCACCTAAAATTTACCTGCTGGAGGCTAGGCACAACTTGAATATGATAATATACTCGTGTTTCAAATGTTCGTTATATCAAGATGAATTATTTCTGATGTCATTTTAATCATTTCAGTTTTTCAATCAGTAATTTTGAAAAATGGTATAACGAAAATGTGAATCACGCTAGATATTAACATTGAGCCCTATCGCACTATTCTTTATTTTATAATTATAAAAAAAAGTGTAGCCTAAAAATCTTATAAATTTTCAGATCTATTCTTGAAATTTAATAGTTGCATTTTACACAAAAAGTATTAAAATTATTTGTTTTTGTCTATACGCATACTTCTATTTAAAAAATGAGTATCACTATAGAGTAAAAAAATATCTACTTACAATATTCGCTATGTAAATTAAAATAAATTATTGTCTTTCTTCTTCATTCTAATGATTAAAAGAAAACTAGAAAAATTCTGTCCTTCTTTGAGTAAATATAATACAAAAATCAGCTTCAAATTTTAAAACCATTCAATAAAAATATACCATTGCTTGAGAATAGTGCAAATAGACGAAAAGCTGTGAATGCCTGGTAGTCTCATCTCGGAGACTGTAATCATGTCATTCCGCATTCACAATTGGAAGAACATTCCTGTTGTTTCCCAAAAAAGAACTAATTATAAGGAGAAACTAATCAAAACTAACAAAAATAAGTGGTATAAAAATCACTTAATCGTGCAGTATTACAACAGTAACAACTTAGGATATTTTGCGACTCACCGCATCTAAATGTTGTTCCAATTGTGTACAGTTTCTTACGTTCATTGGTTTCGCTTTCTACTTTTTGGCTTTTCTAAAATATGATAAATGCAAGTATGATCGAATGTGTTGCGATACACTTTGCAAGCTCTATTTTTTAAAATGAAATGATAACTAAAACAGACCATAGAACGCAGCTTCATTTACAAACTAGATGAGAACTAGATTCTTTCTTGTTTTCGCTTATTACCGCTTATAATTCTAAGCGAATCCTAACACGTTCAACAGACAAGAAATATGAAAGTTTCAGATGATAATGCACAAGGTGAACTGGAAACGTTGAACTACAAAATGAATCATTGCCCTGTGACCGAAAGAACGATAAATCGATGAAAATGGAATGAGAATGTGATTCGTAAGACAATCGTTGGTCAATGTATTATATAAATAGTACTTTAAACCACGAAGATAAACAAATATATAGTGAGCATAAATAAGTGAATAAACAACAAATACAGTAAAAAAAAAGAAAAAAAAAATTGCAGCGAGAAAGTTAAAATTTGATCGATTTTTAATAAACAATAAATTAAATATTCAATTGAGACAATTCTTTAAAATTATGACTGTAATAAGATCAATCTTCATAAAACTGTATTTTTATTCTAGAAAACTAATTTTCTCAAAAATAAATTAAAAGTCGTGAATAGTTTCAGATACGAAGAAATTCCACTGAATTAGCATAATCATCAAATTTGAGAAAGTTCATCATTAAAAAAAGTTCATCACGTAAAAACTAAGTTTTTTTTCTATTTTATAATATCTTTTTTTCCAGCAAAGTTTATGTGCTGACTCAATAAAATAATATCGGTGAAATTCGAATTGAAAAGTATATTTAAAACTTACTTTTTCTTGAGAGTGAAAAAGCTTCGCCGCTTGGTTTCGGCTTGCGTTGGTGCAGGCAGGGTGTGTGCTCTGGATGTGCTTGCACCTGCTGTGCCCTGTGCGGCTAAATTTAATGCCGAAACCCATTCTTGCATTTCTGCATCATCTTTGGCCTGGAACAGGAAGTCGGCGCCATTCTGCGACCTATAAACAAAATGAAAAGACACTTTAGATTTTTCTTCAAAGTTTAAAATTCAATAAATACTCGAAGATCACTAAGCTTTATTTATAAAGAATTTAACTTGATTCAATTCTCGGGAAAAGCCGAAACTTACTTTACTCGGAAGACGTGCTTCTTCTTAGTGTAATCGCTCGCTACGATAATCGTAGCTCCTCTGAGATCCAGAGAAGCTTCACCCTTGTAGGGTTGATCAGGAGCAGACTTGTATGACTTTTGGTCCTTATAAGCAACCAAATTTTGTCCACGTACAACCATGTAAACTTTGTCCCAAGACCTATTAGATGCTTTCTTTGTGGTGCTTTCCCACTCGTGTTTCCTCACCAGCGTTCCTTCGAATTCATCACCAGTTGGACTTCTTTGTTCTGCGAAAAAAATATCTCTTTAAATAAAACGCTCACCAATATAAACAGAAGTAAATTAAGAGTCATTAATCAACAAGTTAGTCATAATTCAATTCTAAACTACTTGCTCGTGAAAATCTGAAATGTTTGATTAAGTATTAAGCACAAGTGGTCCATGAAATATATATATATATATATCCTCATCCAATGATGATGTCTTGATCTAATCTAAAAAAAAATCTGAAACGAAATGAGCTGAAATGTTATTAGGTACTCCTCTTATTATCTCTCCACATTGAATATCCTTCCTGAAAATTTCTTTGGGGATTAAAAACATGAGTTTAGAAAGCAGGGATGAAAAACGCTTACCAGAGAACCCGTGCTCGTCATCGCTCACACCACTGCGATCTAAGCTTGGTGACTTAGCCGTTTTTTTCCAGCGGAAGCTTCGGAATGGTGATTTGCTGCGACTGCGTTCCTTGCGTCTCAAAGTACCAGACTCAGATCCACTTCCACCCTTGGGAGCTTCATGATATGACAACACACATATAAATGATTTACAAGCACTACTACTTACTTTCATGTCTTCTAAATTATGACATGGTTCAAGGAAAAACTTCTATCTCAACTTCGAATATCCCCGAGTTGCTTTATTATTATTTTCAACAAATACGTTCGTACAAACTTGCAAAGAATACTCATGCTACATGCTCATGCAACAAATAATTTCAAACTACTCTCAAAGTACTAACTAAAATTAATTCTACTTTCTGACTATTTAATTTAATAATAGAAAGACTTCTAAGGGATATGAACTTCTATTGTTTTATTCAGAAAAAGTAAAGAAATTCTATATAACCTTTTTAAGTTGTAAATTTACAAGTGTCATTTTTTATCAAATTTTTCTAAAAATTCTTGTAAACAAAATAAAAATGTCCCACAGTAATAGTCTTTGTTGCAGCAAAGAATCTTCTACCGAAGTTTCTACTATCATTTCTCAACAAGTACCTTCAATACTTGAACGAGTCCCAGCTTGGTCAGGCATAGCAGTAAAAGATGCTCAAATGCACGAATTATCCTTACAAGATTACAAAGGAAAATATCTCGTATTTCTATTCTATCCCTGTGATTTTACTTTTGTGTGTCCAACCGAATTGATTCAATTCAGCGACCGTTTCGAAGAATTTAAAAATATAGGTAAGGTTTCGAAATAGGAATTTTTCTTTACTGCTTTTAAATAAAATTTAGACTTGCTGTGAACTTTCAGTAACTTTCCAATAAAATAATTATTTCAAGGTGCTGAAGTCGTTGCAGTCTCAACAGATTCACAATATTCTCACTTTGCCTGGTCGACAACTCCTCGCAAGCAAGGAGGACTCGGAGAAGTAAATATGCCATTATTATCAGACAAGAATCACAAAATTTCAAAAGATTATGGAGTATTGGACGAAAAGGCTGGAACTCCATTAAGAGCTCTATTCGTCATAGACAAAAGACAAATTCTTCGACACGTTACAATAAATGAATACGCAATTCCAAGATCAGTTGATGAAGTTTTAAGAGTAATTCAAGCATGCCAATTTGTTGATAAATATGGAGACATATGCCCTATTGGACCAAAGCAACAAACACGAAATTCAACAGGCTCGAACAATCGAGCAGATTTTTTCAATATTTTATGAATAACATATTCTGTGGCAACAAAAAAATTAATTTTTTTTTTATTTCAAGAAGAAAGACTGACGAAGCTTAAATCCATTGAAATAATATTAATCTCACAGGGTTGTGCTTTGCCTATCTGATTGAAAAAATATTGAAAAATATTCCTAGCTTTAAATAATAATTTTTAAAGGTGTCAGTACAGTTTGTTGAGTTTTACACTTACTTGAAAGAGTCGATGGGATTTTTTGAGATTTTGGTGAAGTCGGGGAGCGAAGGCGCGTTTCCTCTTCCATGGAAGTGAGTCTTGTGTGCTTCTGACCATGCACTACACCACACCAATTATTAACATGCGATTCTCTCAAACAAAAAGTGTAAATTCAAATCTTTACAAAAAATTATGGCACTTCGTCTAATTCGACCTCAAATTTTTACTTGAACCATAATTTTCTGCAAGACCTTCAATATTCGTAAAATATATTACCAGTCAAAAAATATTTATCATTAACTAACATTTTGTAATGTTTACCATTAAAAAATGATTAAAAATGTTAAATCAATTAAAGGTAACAGAAAAATGTAATAGAAGAATAAAATGAAAGCTTCATGTTTGAATGTTAAAAGATTGAATGAATGAATGAATGCCAATTTTGTATTCAACTATTAAAATATAATGAAAAACTGGAATAATTAGTTTGTAACATGCTAGCTTACCTTCTTTAATGAAAAATTGTTAATTGCAACGACTGTACCTTCAAATTCTAAATGCCACCTTACTGAATAAAAAGTACCTAATGAAATTTCAATTCTTCAAAAAGTTACGGAAAATAGCAAGCGAGTATATACATTTTAGAACATGACTTTATACCATCGCTTGTTTTCATTTTTCTATTATTTATTGTCTTCATTGTATACTTTGACAAGTTTTTACAATATCGCATGTTTTTTAATTTAAAATATTTGTAAATTAATTTTTTTGTGAAGCCTGCTACAAAGTCACATTCTTTTCTATTTATAAATTTGCGAAAAGCTCAAAGATGAAAATGAGCATTCGAGTAGCACCATCACCTATATAGTAGCAGATTTTTGTAAGTCTCCTGAAATGCCTAAGATAACATATGTTATCAAAGAAAAATGTACAATGCAGGTAAATACAATCAGCTTTTCAATGACTCTCGACCTAAGGTTCCACCACCGGAGTTATAGCACTGATTGATGCTGAATTCGGCAATTTATATATTCATGTATTCATAATGCTGCTTATAGAGGGATGAAAAAGATTATTAGATAGAAAATTTATATGAAGTTGATGTATGGATTAATGAAAAAAGTAGGACAGGGTGATAAATAGGAATTGAAAACTTGATTCTTCTGATGACTGTATTGAAAAGAAAAGCAATCGAATCAGAGAATCATAGTTGGAAATTGGCAATGCGGTCAACTGCCGTCGTACACTCACCTTCCTTGGGCTTTTCTTGGGGTTGCGGTGTTCGTGTAGAAGCCTTGCGGAGTGCCGCTGCAGTTTGTGCATTCCGTGCCGCATTTTGGGTGCAATTTAGATCATAGGATAAGGATTCGACGGAAAATTTAGGAAGGATAAATCACGGATAAGGTGAAGAGAGAGGCAAGAACAAACGTGCTGTTAGCGAATCATGCTTATCCAATTAGTCTCGTCCACGAAATTAGCTCTCATAAAGAAAGTGTGATATCTAATTTCGTAGAAGTAATGTTCTAAATCAGTTTGTTATACTAAATTCCCATTTCTTAAAACGTTACAATTCACCTCAATATACAATTACCCAGTCTGTGAAATTAAGTTTTGTGAAATTAAGATTTACTTTTACTTTCTGCACAAAGAATATTCAACTGTAGATTTCACTAAATACTGATGCTATTTATTTTACTTTTGTATTATATCAATAATGAAATACTGAGTTTACAGATAAGTTATACGAAGAAATTTTGAAATAAAGTAGTGACTTACCATGTCCGTCATCTTCTCCTCGTCCACTCGCTACTCCATCGGCTTCCGCTCTGAAAATAAAGAAATTAATTAATTAAATAAGTACAGAAATTAGAAAACGATTTAGAAAGAGTAATATTTTATTTTATTTACCTTTCACTCGTTGGTTCATCAGGACTAGTAACAGGAGTTGCTTTAGCTATACGAGCAGCTTCTGCAGCAGCAGCCTCCTCCTTTTTACGCCTTTCCTCTTCTTCCCTTTCTTGCTCTCGTCTCTTCAATTCTTTAAGCTCAAACTGTAAAAGATATGTTATTATTTATCCTGTAATGTAATGAGTGTTGGGAACGAAATTAAATTGTTTCAAGGGTTCAGATAAAATAGTCTAAAATAGTGATAGAAACTAATTTTCAGAAAGTAAATAAATAGTTCTAACCGTTGTTAATCGTTCCAAGGCACTGAATCTTTCTTCCTGTGCAGCTGCCGACTTTTCAAATGCCTCGTGCTTCTTAATCAAATTTTCTACCTCGTCAATCGTATGCTAAAATAATAAAAATTCATTTACTAATCGTAAGTACCATGATAAATGTTAAATATTATACGAAGCTAAATATTAAATACTTACTCCAAGTTCTTGACTCATAAGGTATGGTTCTTGAGCAATCAACCATGCCTCAGCAACGGCTGCATCTCTTGCAAATTGATATACTTCCAGAACTATTCAAAGAACAATTTTCATTAGCATCTTCAATGTAGAAACAAAAATCTACTGAATATAAATATTAATTTTTAAAATACGTACTAAGTTGGAGATTTTCCCAGCGCTCTTCCCATCTATGTTGAAGTGCATTTCTATGGTCATTAAGTGCAGTCAATTTCTCTTTAATTTGAGAACTCGCATAATGATCACGAGCCAAAAGATCCTTTCCAAGGTTAATACAAGAAATAAGATTATCTTCTCGAGTATCTATCTCAGCCTTCAAACTTTGATGGTTATTCATCAGCAATTCAACTCCCGATACGTCTCTTGGCTTCTCCGAGGTGTTCATCTGCCGAACAACATCATCCATCCAGATCATCAGAGTCCTAACCATATTAAAGAATCTAAACAGGTCACCAGTGTCTTCCAATTTCATCTTTCTCGCTTCGCAAAGCGACTGCAAATTATTCCAAGCGGCCACAACTTCTGCTTCCCGATTTGTAATTTCTCTCGCCTTTTCTCCAGCGTAACTGGCTTGCAACTTGGACGATTCTTCTGCAATCTGCGAGACTTGACTCTGAAGAGTAGACAAGTCCTGAATGAAATTCGTGTGCTTACGTTGCAAAGCTGAGACAGAACCAGCATCACGCCCCAGTTCATCTGACATCGCATTTTGTTTTTCCAAAATCCTACCAAGAACATCTTTGCAATCATGGAAGAATTTGTGAAGTTCTCGACTAGCTGCCAACATCTGTGTTCGAGTTTCGATCAACTCAAGGAGGTCTTGCCATACTTCATTCAATCCATCCTTCCATTCAGCGATCGTAGCTGCATCTGAATGTCCGGTAGCGATTAGCGAATCAGCAATTCCGTTGACAGCGTCGACTCTTTCGGAACCAATGGCTTCAGTATCCCGAGCGAATTCTTTGAATCTCTCCCACAAGAGAGTCACATGATCGTAGTCCTGCCCCAATTCGTGACTTCCTGCTACCAATTCTCTCTCAGAGATCCATTGTTCCAGATCGTCCACTTCACGATTTAACATGAAGAGTTGAAGAGCCTCGTCCAATTTGGCACGACGTTCACCAGCCAGATCTTTCAAACCTGCATATAATTTATCTACCTGTGACTGTTTCACAGCAATCTGATCAGCCAATGGATGTTTGTCATTGATGAGTTGTCTCGCTGTTTCGCCCAACTGACGAATAGTCTCAGCGTAATCTTCTACTGCGTGTTCCAGCGATTCGTGCTTCTTCATCAAATTCTGAGCAGAGATCTCATCCTTTCCACGATCTTCTACCATCATGTACAATTCCTGCTCACTCATCCAAGACTCGGCTTCAGTGGCATCAAAGAAGTACTGTTGAGCCTTTTCGTTCTGCAACAAATTACTGTTTCTCTCATCAATTGCGTCCTTCAGCTCTCTCCACTTCTCGTTCAAATCAGATATGAGTCTCTGGAACTCAGGAGAGTCTTCGTGTCCCTCGCTGATCAACTTTTGGCCGTTATTGCACACTGAATTAATTCTAGGCTCATGGTTGTCGATTTCGGTGCGCAGAGACTGGTTCTTCTTCTTCAGCATATGAACATTGAAAAGCGAATTTCCGTACTCACTACTAGTCGCCTGAGGCATCTTTTCAGCAATCCACAACTTCTCATCTTCGACATCTCGTCTGAACTGGAAGGCTTCCTTGTTCTTCTCAAGCTGCTTTTGACGATCCAACAAAGGTGCCTTGAGCTGCTCGAATCTTTGAGCCACCTTTTCCTTCTTGAACTTAATCTCCTCCATTTTGTCTTCTGGAACAGTGCGTTGCAAGTGATCCGCTTGCTTGTCGAGCTCTGTGACTTGCCGAGCCTTCAAGGCCATCTGGGTCTCAATCATTTGCTGCTTCTGCATCAGGATGTTTACAGATGCCAAATCACTTCCAGTGTCAGTGCTCTCTATCTGCTTCTCTAATTCATTCATCCACGAGTCGATGTCGTCACAAGTCTGGTGAATAAGAACTTCACGATTTGCGTCGAATAATCGCTCGCCTTTATCGTGAGTTGTAACTTCGAGCTCTTCAAATGATTCAGCCAATTCCGCCACTTTAGGAGTAATAATCTCTGACAATTCAGGTTTCTCTCGGATCAATTCATCCGCAGCTTCTTGTAGTTGCTGGAGACGATCCTTGTTGCTCGCAATTTCAGCTTCAAAGGCCTGATGCCTTGTCCACTTGCTGTGAACAGTTTTCGCACTTCTGTAAGTCTCGTCTTGGGCAGTGATATGTTTTTCTTGAACCCATTCTCCCAACTCCTCGCAATCCTGCAAGAACATCTGGAGCTGAAGTTGGTCTCGAAGCTTCTCCATAAGTTGGTTAGCCTTCTCCCGATTGACGTGTCTACGTTCGTTGATGTTCTCAGCCTTCTTCTTGACCTTATCGGCAGCGAAGTGTCCTTCATCGACTAATCTTCCAGCAAACTGAACCACTGAATTGATCTTCTCATCGTTGGCGTCCATCGTAGTCATGAAAGCTTCATGACGCTTGATCAGATTTTCTGCCTGCTCGAAGTTTATAGGAGTCTCGTCCTTGGCAAGTATATGCTCTTGCTGAGACAACAAGACCTCAGCCTGTCTAGCATCACGATCGAAGACCTGGAGGTTGAGTGAATTGGAGAGTAAGTTCTGTCGGTTCTCCCACATCTGGTGGAGCTCTTCCCATCCTTCCTTCAAGGCGTTCAATCTCTCCCTCAAGAACATGTATTGCGTGTCTCCATCGCCAGCTTCACTCGTGAGTCTCTCCCCGTATTCCATCATCTTCTGGTAGTCATCAGTGTAATTATTAATCTCCTCCTTAATATTCTGGTGCTGAGTCAATAACTTTTCGGCGTCAGACAAGCTGGTAGGCGTGTCTTCACTAGCTACGTCAGTCTGGGTCTTCGTTAACCAGGTCTGGAAGTGGTCAAGATCTCTCAAAAATCTGTGCAAGTCACCAGCCTCTTCCAACTTCGAGTCTCGCTCCTTCAGCATATGAGTCAATTGCTCCCAGATCGTTTGAATCTGTGTAATTCTCTCGCGAATCACAGCTGCCTCTTCCGGATGATCCTGTTCAATGAGCTGTGCTTCCTTCTCCAGGGCATCGAGCTTAGCTTGAATAGCTGCCAAGTCACGTTCCATTCCACTGAGTCTACGTTGCAGAGTCATGACACCAGTCAAATCCATCTCCAAACTGTCAGTCTGTTGAAGAATGCGTTTCTTGTCTTCAATCCAAGAAACTGTCTCGCGACACTCAATGTGGAAAGTTTGTACTCCGTGGGCAGAGTTCAAAGCTTCACGTTTTCCTTCTGCCTTCTCACGGAGTTCTGCCCACTTTTGGTTCAGCTCGTTCTGCCGAGCGACAATTTGTTCAGAGTTAGGATGTTCAACATGAAGCAATTGTCGAGCTAATTGGTTAACAACAGCCACGCGAGAAGCATTGGCGTTCATCTCCTTCTCGAATCCATCGTATCGGTGCTTCATGATCTCGACATCCTCGATATCCTTAGCAGGTACCATTGTGTCGAGCATTCGGTTCTTTTCACCGATCCATTGCTCCACGCCGTCGGATTCGCTAAAGAGTTTGTAAAGAGAAAGGGCGTCAAGAAGTCTCTGTTTTCGCAATTTGGCCAATTCAAGGAGTTCTTTGTATCTAGAATCGATCGAAGCAAGTCTTTCCAACACTTCGGGCGACTTAGCATCTTGTTCTCCGAGTTGGGAAGCCTGTTGGTGAAGTTGCTCGATTGTAGAAGCATAATTTTTAAGTTCATCTGTAACGTCCTTGTGCTTCTTCAACAAAGACTGAACATTAGCTTCGTCCCTGCCAACATCTTCAGATGATACGAGACGCAGAGTATCCAACATCCAAATATCAATATCATCAGCGTCTGCAAAAAGTTGGTGGTAGTCAACTGCCTCTTCAAGTCGCTTACGTCTGAAGGCTGCCAAATCCAGCAGATGATTCCACATTCCGAGAATCTCTTGTAATCTCTCTTGAATACGATCAGCACCGAAATGTTGCTGGCGAACTAATTCGCCACCAATATCGGCAACAGACATAAGCTGCGTTTCGTGAGATTGAATTTCGTTCAATAAAGCCTTGTGCTTCGACAGCAATAAATTTATTGTTGTTAAATCGTGACCGATATCACCAGTAGAGACGATCTGTTCTTTCTCCTTAATCCAGTTCTCCTCATCAGCCATGTCCCAGTAGAACTGCCAAAGTTTACGAGATTCCTCGAGTCTGGCACGTCTTTCAACAGCCAATCGCACAAGCTCAGCGTAAGCATCTTCGAGTTGTTGAACACGTTCCACGATGATAGTTGGATCACAGGGACGATAACCTTCGCCTTGTTCCAAGAATCTTTGACTCTGTTGAACAACAGCTTTCACTCTTTCGCCCAAGACATTGATATCTGCCTCGACGAGAGAATGTTTCTGAAGCAGATCTTCGACTCCCATCAAATGCTTTCCATAATCGTCGGTCAAAAGACGATTTTTGATTTCTTCCATACTGTCAAGGATGTACAACATTTCCTGGAAGTTTTGTTGAAGCTGGAGAGATAACTCGAGTCTCAACCTCCTAGCGCGCAGCAATTCGAGGAGATAATTCCACAGCCGTAAAACATTGTCCTTCCGAGCATTGATTCTCTCAATGTCGTGGTAGTTCTCAGCCTCGAGTTCCTGAGAAACAGCCATAACAGCTTGGACTCGTTCTTCATAAGCGAAGATGTCTGTTTCAATAGCTTCGTGCTTCTTCGCCGCGGCTTCGACAGCTGCAAGATCGAATCCGAAGTTGTCTTGTGAGACGAGTCTCTGGTTTTCTGAAAGCCAGGTCTCTCGCATGCTCGCTTTTCTATTGAATCTGGCAGCCAATTGCTCGAGTTTCTCTTGACGAATCAGCTCCTCTCGAAGCGCCAATTCTCGCTCGTGTTCAGCCTTTTCTAGTCGTTCCCACGCCTTATTGATATCTGAAATCATCTTACCCTCTTTTGGCGTGTAGGGTTTCTGATTGTTGGCACGCATTTTCGATTGAAGAGTGAAGAGCAACACTTCTAGGTTACCCTTTTCAACGAACTTTGGCGGCTTCTCGACGGTGCGATAGTTGGAGAATTGAGAAAGCTGAGATTGAACACCAGTTAGGGAATTGGCAAAACGACGGTCTCCAAGTGCTTCGATAGTAGACTCGATCCATCTCAGCAATTCGCTGGTTAAGCTTTCATATTCGTGGATCATACGGTCGTTCTCCATTGCGATTCCAACCACTTTACCGATTCTTTTACCTTGGACCGTTTCTTGCTTCATCTTCGAGAAGTAGTGGTAATAAGTGACCACATAAGTGATGATTGATTTCTCATCTGGATGGTCAACGAAGATATCTTCAGCATCGAGAAGTTTTGTAAGACCAAGTTTGTCCTCAGCGACATTAAATGCATTGTTAAGATTGTAAATAGCGTTGGACTTTGACAACTTATCAAACTGAATCAAGTCTGGACGATGCTTGTGAATTATAGCATTGAAGGCTAAACCGTCCCGCCAGGAAGTCGTGAAGTTTCTCACATTCACATTGTGATATCCAGCTGTTTTCATTTGGCACCAAAGGAGCAGGGCATCCTTTGCGGATTTCGTTTCTTGATTATCGGCCTCTTCGATAGTAATGTCCTGGATTTGGAATCGTAAAATGATAGTCCAGATTAGACCTAAACTGAGACGAGGATTGCCGTCAACTATGTCGTGGGATCCCATATTTTCGAGGTGGACTCTCTGTTCGCGCAAAAATTGCAGTGCTTTATCCACATTTTCTAAACAATGGATACGCATCTTTCCTTTCGTTGGTCTAGGCAACCGTTCTCCAGATAATATTTCTAGGAGTTTTATTAACATTTTTCCGTCTCGCAGGTCGACGTAGAGATCGCCGATCCGGCAGGAACATCTGACGAGGTGAGAATTCACCCATTTTTGAAACGTTTTCTTCTGGACTGACTCACGTTCGCCTGTTGAGAGAATAGTTTTATTTGTTTCGTTTGCAAATTTGACAGTAAAAAAAGATTTCTTACATCTAGACATTCTGAATTGTTTTCAGACTTTCTTGATAATTTTTCTACGAAAGAAGAATCAAGGATTGACGTCTTACCAGCAAGGGCCTTAATTCGGGATCGTTCGAAAAGTCTTGAGCTAGAGTTTCCTCCATCGTATTCGTACTCGTCGACAATCTCCTGTTGTGGCGCCGTTTCCCAGCCGGAACGCACCACTGAGATGTCGGTCGTCATTCTGCTAATTGGACCAACAGCTCACTGCTTCTCTACCCTTTTTTAAGGGCACTTCTGTAATCAAAACATTAGAAATCGTTAGAAATCAAATTGTTAATCATTTTTCAGGACAATTAAAATCATTTTCCCAACACAGTTTAGCTTCTCAAAAACCGAGGATATTGATCCTGACATTTGAAGTAGAAAAAAGGTTATGAGGTATCTACTTTTACTTTACAAAATGTAAAATCTTACTCGAAATAAGTTTCTAAGCACGTCAAGTAGATAAAATATAAATATCATTTTTATATAAATCAAGATTCTTTAAATAACGAACACCTTATTGCCTTTTTTACCATTGTTTACTGTATTCCTAAATATATTTTTTAAAATACTAAAACTATTGGTGAATTGTGTCACTGAAAAAGCATTCATTAATATTCTTCCTCAGATGAATATCAATATAAAAGGGGACCTGTTTTGGGTGTGGCAATCAACATAGGCCGAAATGTCACGTATCACGTGCCATCAACCTTAAATTCATATCCCTGATTCTACTAAAAGGGAAACAGTCACGAGGGTTGGAAAATCGATGTGAAGAATTAGACTTAACATTTACACCGGATATAGATAAAAGAAGGTAAGATTCTACTAGATTTAATATACCGTTCTTTCCAGCCGCACCCAGTACATTGACTTTCCATCTAAACTATAACCCAATTGCTAAAGTAAGACCAGACGATTGAAGATTCGCGATAAAGTTCACCTTTAAAATCAGCAGGGTGTACTATAGTTACTATACGAGTATTATAAGATAGACCCAACGAATGTGTTGTACACTATAATACTGCCTGTGCGCGTGGGCTCCTCAGAACCACCATCGTACGATTACATCATGAGCGTGATGTCACACAAGCAAAATATATGACAAGGACTGTGACTCGAATTTGTAAATAACACACCGAGTCAAAGGTTCCACCTTTCATGGTTTTATTCGACTTATCATATATCTGTAATATATAATTAATTTTTATATTAAAGGGTATCAATCCGACTATAAAAAGTTATTGAAGTTTGAAAAGCATTTCCTATTTTTATAGACTTTCAAGGTCAGTGTATAGAAAGCGAATTCATTTGTTAGATGACTTGTGAGTCATCTTCTTGTATGAGTTTTTCAAAGATTAAATCAAGTATAGTTTCATATTTCGATCACCCGAACCTTTAATTTCCTATTCCTCTTTTCTCACTCTCATCTTACATTTTTTCATTCTTGTTTTTTCATCTGCACAACATTTTTTAAAGTCCAATTTATTTTAACTGAAGTTAACGCTTTCAGAAATCTATTTTAAGAATGTTTTACCTGGAAATAATTTCGAACTTCAACAAGAAAATTAAGAAACAAGTGAGTTATTATCTCGCGATACAAGCCTGCATTTAAGTATCGTCTTGAGCAAACATTGATCAAGCGACTGTGAAATACTTGTAACTTATATCTTATATCTCGGCAAAATCTTCAGAGAGGTTTCTTGTATTTTGCCAATATAACTAAATTGAATCTGGCAAGCAGTTTAATAATAATTCTACA
Source organism: Synergus coniferae (assembly GCA_032164275.1). Classification (NCBI taxonomy): domain Eukaryota; kingdom Metazoa; phylum Arthropoda; class Insecta; order Hymenoptera; family Cynipidae; genus Synergus; species Synergus coniferae. The sequence goes on along the minus strand of JAUEJJ010000013.1, from coordinate 16,592,795 downwards.
TTCAGCAGTTAAATATTAAATGTTAAATATTCCATTCTGTTCAATATTACATTCTTGGAAAGAAATCGTTTAGTAAAATCTTGATTAAAAGATAAGGCAAAAGTTTTGACAATCTGCTTTATCAAGCTAACAATAAAAAATTGCAACGTAAACCTGAATTAACCAATACGGGACTTCAGAGTTGCATTTCACTTTACAAGAAAGGAGAGAAACGGTCCAACCACATTCTTTAATTGTGTAGTCTGTTCAGGGCATTCGTCTGATCATTATTTGTCTTCATGTTCAGTGTCTTGTCATCTCATTGCCCTTCTGAATTTTGACCTCTTATATTAAAATTACTTATGATTCACGAAGTGTAATACAAATCAAGTTTTCGAGTCAAATTTAAATATACTTAAAATTTTAATCTAGTTTGAATTTATTTTCCAGATCAGATTAGAAGAGGCTACTCTAAAAATGATCAAATTCAGCGCTTCCAAAAAAAAAGTAAGTCGTAAAAATATTTGTAAAGTCACAACTGAAGATCAATTATAATTAGAGAAATCGAGCAATAATACAAAATTCTAATCAGTATTATAAAAACGTTCTTTGAAATAAATTGAAGATGAAAGCTTCCAGAATAAAAGGAATAAAGTAACTGTTAACTGAAGATAATTATCACAAAAATTTTACATTTAACTTTACAAATCCACACCCACAGGATAATCATTAATTAATTGACCCTGTCAACACTGTATTATCGACTTTGTTCCGGACAAGCCTGTGTCGCGATGCAATAATGAATTGTCAATCGATTGGCGTCAAGATAATCTTGGAAAACATCCAGACTTAGATGAGCAAGTGATATCAGACAAATTTGGAACACCCTCTTTTATTTCCCATAAGATAAATTCCAGGGTTAAAGAATCTCCAGTAAAAATTGTTTGTACTCTTGGCAATAAAATCAAATAAAGCTCAAATGACAGAGAGAACTAAACATCATCAGAATCAGACTTTAAAATGAACCCAAGTTTTCTAAGTGGGGCTTCTGATTTCCGCATTAGTTTCCTATTCATAAACCTTCAATACTAACAAAAACAATGGCACTCCTGCATTCCACTTTTAAAGACATTATCGTAATAATTTAACGAAAGAAAAATGCTTTATGTTGTGCATTACTGGCCAGCTCAACAAGAAGGAATTTTCCAAGAGTATAACGAAGCCCGAAGCTGAATGTAAAGTAACTTCTCGAGAAAATCTTCACTAATACCCAGCTTCACAATCCATAAAAAAATATTCCTCGCAAGCTCTCTTCACCTGTAACAGATCCATAAATTAAGTTTGCTCTAGATGTTAGCAACTGAATCAAAACCTCAATTTCTACCGCGAATCTTTTCATTCTTTTTTACCGGGGAACGTGTGAACGATATTAAGTACCAGTGAACGAATGAATGGCATTCTTAAACGTCTGGCAGCCAGTTACGTCGAATTAAGAGCAATTACACAAGTGGCGTCATACTTAATGACATACGGGCCGGCATAGTGGTACATAGATATAGGTACCTTAACTCAAAAGTAGACGGAGTGAAATGAATCATAAAGTGAATGACACGTAATCGTAGAAGGTTAAGTTTACCTAGTGTCTGGTTTACGTTAAGGCTGAACTAGCCAGCAAGTGGAGCGTGTACAGGAACACAGAGTTGCGGAAAAGAGAAGAAAAGAGGCAAAAAAAAGAGGCATAGATAGCGAGAGGGTCTAAAACTGTAAACCTTCATTATAGGGATGACAGCCACTTCGCTTTCCCAACTCTGTTTGAAAAAGAAAAGAATTTGTAATAAGGATTTTTCAAACCAAATTTTCGAAATTTCGAATCTAGATTTAATCGAAATCTACATTTTAATCTCAAAATTCTATCTCTTCATTTTGAGGGATAAACTTTCTAATTATAAAACTTGTGCAATAAAATATTATAGAAAATAAACTTTTTATTTTAGAAAACTTGGATCCAACGCTGGATAGTCGCTGATAATCTCCAAATTCTAGAAAACGTAGAAAACACTATATTCTTTAGCTAAAAACTTTAAATGTTCAGAATACAAAGCGAAAAAACATATAAAGTTTTTAATTAGAGTAAAGTTTTCTGTACATTTTGGAGACTTAGCTATCAGCGTTTATACAACGCCCTGAAATCTAGTCAAAATTGAATTACAATATCAAAAAATATCACAATGGAGAGAAAAATACGGGTGCTAAATTAACAGAGAAATTGGTGGCAATTTTGATACAACAATATATGAACATGGAGATCAATGAATCTGCACAGACTCAACCTGACACACATGACTCTCGATGGCCTTGACACGGATTGCAAGTCAGTTATAAAAATTACAAAAATAGTCAGTTTAAACCAAAAGTAGAATAAATAAGCAGCCTTTAAATATTGTGTTCCTAGTCTCAAATTTGTTTCTTCAATTATCCTTTATCCGATAAGGTTGTTACTAGAATACTAGGTCGTGTATCCTCCCAAATCTGTGAGATAGGACAACTTTCTTCGAGAGAAAAGTATATATACAGTAGGTATACACATCTGATGAAAGCGTAAAAGTAAGACGAGACGCACGTACACAGAGTTACTATTGATTTTCTGACTGCAGTCACCACGGCGCCGGTTTCCAGGTCCCTATCCACTATCCTGTATAACGACCTATGAGAAACCCTACACCCCTGATGACCATCCTCTTACCAATTTTTCGGACAATTACCGAACCCGCAAAAGCTTGCACATCTTCCAGTATATGCTTCGCAATATCGCCAATATTCTATGTTTTTATTCAATTTTTTAATCATCTAGTCATTTAATTTAATTTCTAAATCTAGCTTACAAAACTGAACAATCTGAGATTTAGACTATTCAATTATGGATTTGCCTACTATTTTAAAAATGATAAAATTAAAAGAGTGCTAATGAAGTAATTAAAATCGTAACTTAATTATCGTTACATGTAAAGAAAGACTGGAAAAAATAGACGATGATGAGTTTCTTGATGTGCCAAGTTTCATATTTCATCCTTTCACTAACAGTGACAAGGCTCCAAAGTCCCGTTTCTTTAAAACCTCCTTTCTCTTAGATTAGTCATTTATCAATTTGTGTTCGTGATTTCGTGCGTACGATATACTAAACGATTCATGCATATTCAAAGTCATTTCTGATGATTCCAATCTTCTATTCGGTTATCGGGTGAGCTGTACGATTGTTGTTTTCACACTCGAGTGTACAAACGAGAAACTTCACGGCCGAGACAGAAGACGTTCGATTCGCTCGTTTTTTTAGATGCGGAAAAACTTTCCTGCATATTATTACTCTTGTTCGACTTTTTCTTCTGGAAAACAAAGCTTACAGGAATTAGGGTCGGTGCACAGGTGAGCGACCTCATCGCATCTCTAGGCTAGAAAAAATAAAAGCAGATTTTTATAATCATTCTGGTTTGAATTTCATTAATGACAGTCATTCGAATATACTTAAAAAAAATTTTGATTTTAAAATAGAATTTATGTAAGTTGTTAAAAATTTAGTTATATGCGAGCTGCTTCGTTAAACGAGTAGAACATTTTTTGCATTTTTTAAACACTAAGCGTCACTTTCTCGCAAAATGGCCTCCAGTAGTAAATATATCCAATTGATTTACAAACTCTATAAAGGAACATGATCCACGAAATTCAAATGATTCGTGGAATTAACAAGCTTACATGGTTTTCACGAAGTCTGGCACCTGTCTAAGTAGCACGCAAAGTCTAGACTTAGAATCCTCACTAACGACTACAAACAACATAATCTGTTTATAATAGCCTTGTAAAAAGAACTGTTTTCAAATATTCCAAATTCAGTTTAAATCTGGGTGAAAAATAATGAGATGTAGATATCATTGTAAAAGTTCTGGTTATTGTTTCAAACCCGGATTCATGCTACGTATAGATTTGTTGGTGAAGCAAATCAGTCTTCACAGTTCATGAAATCCTACGTGTTAATTCACGATCTAAATTCAAAAACGAACTTTCTGAAACTCGTTCCAAATAGAAGAATCGAATAACAACAAATTTTTCCTAACTCAATTTTAAAAATACATCAATTATAAGGACTTTTAGACCTAATAATTTAGTCTAAATTTTTTTAATGTATTCAAATATTTATCAGATCTCTAAACTATAAATTGCCCTGAAGTATCTATTTTTCGGTCCATCAGATTTTCTTTTAGGAAATGGGGAGTGCTCTCTTAAACGTTAAACAATCGCTGGCCATGTAAATGACAAGCCATAAGCCGACTAGTAGATTAACGCAAATGCGGACGTGACGTAGGTGTACCTCACATAATGCAGTGGAACGTCGACCCTCGATCAAAGGAACATGAGACAAGTTTTTCAGGTCCAATCAATTCACTGATTCTTTAAGATTGATTCTCGTTGTGATCGTTAAACTATTTTTCATAAGCTATACGTATCTGCTGGGTAATCACGAGCGATTAGCTATCAGTATAATCCAACAACTCGAGCAATCATGTGCTAAAGAGCTCTGATTTTATTATTTAAGATCTGACTCATTAGTACAATTTTACATGCTAATTATTATTAGCTGTAATTACACTTAACAGCGATAGGAACTCTAGTAATTATACACGCTGCAAAGATGAAACATTATATAATATTTTAATATTCTGTTTTATAAAATGTAAACATTCTAAACATAGATAACTGAAAATTTTCAAACAAGCTCAAAGCTTCTAAATCTGATTATGCTTATATTTCAAATCCTCAAAGTTGATTCAGACCTTTTAAAACTACATACTTTCTAACATTTAATTTTTAAAAATGTTCACGACCGTTCCTTTTAAATCGTTTTAAATTAGTTTTATTTATAAATCCTTAATTAGCTTCATTACTTAGGCATGTGAGAAAAAGTAAAGTAATTTTTAATTAAATCTTGATTATAAATTGACTCTAGAAATTAATACCATCAATATCAGTTTTCCAGTATAGTGGCTCAATTGAATAAATTGCAGTGAAATTCTGTATTAGATACGACATCACGTAACAAACGAGCATTTAAACCGTAGAAGTAAACGAGTGTAAAGTTACAGCTAGGAAAAGTTTGAGGGTAAAGACCCAAGATGTTATTACTCCTCCTGACCGACTTATTTTCGTCAAGGTATCATACATTTTCAAAACTACAAGTGGGAACCAGTAAAATGATTTAAAATTTTGTTTTCAGAGAAGCATCGTCTTATTATCAATACTTTTTACGCGAAAATTTGTATAGTATAAACTAGGTCACCTCAGAAGCTATCACGAAAAATTTAATTTAAATTTATATTTAATAAAAATTAAAGTTTAATCTTGTTTCTTTAATTAGAAGATCTTCACATTGTAGTGAGAATGAAGAATATTAATAAGCCAGAGTCTATGCGTGAATTAATAAAGTAGGACGGATAATATTACAAAGTTGACACAGTGTGGAAGGGAAAATAATAAAATAGAAAATTAGGTTGCACCCCGTTATTAGCCTATTAGTCTAGTGCTGAGGGCAAAAGCGCATGAGTGCTTCTGACAGTTCGTGTACTAAGCACATGGCATACCAAACTGTCGAGTGGCCGATCTAAATATAAAGATCACGACTTCCCTTACTTACTGAACCCACTATTTCAGGAAACTCACTGCAGAACCTAACACAGTAGTACAATGAACGAAATGAAGAAAAACTTTTACAGTCGTATCTCCAAATAAATAAGGGACAAAACAGGTTCGCCCTTCTTAGTCCCTATTTAGAATGAAAGAAAAGTTTCCAATTCGAAGAAAAGAATCTAAAATATCTCTAGATAACAACTTACAAATAACTGACAAATTATCGCTCAAAGTTTAAAGCACTTAAAATTTAAAATTAATAATTTTAAATAGGTAGCCTTAAAAATAGCTATTTAAAATTTCAAGTACTCAAAACTTGTAGAAGAGTCATATTTATAATATTTTCCAGAGAGAACGAACTCAACTTTAAATAACATACTGAAAGCTATTCAATTTTCCTATTGTTATTGCTGGAAAATATTTCTTTTGTACTCGAGGAAAATTAAATCCACCTGGCTGTTACAAGTGGTACAAATAACAGCTTTTAGTCGTGGTCAGTGCCCAATTTCTATTGAATCTCATTACTAAAGGATGATAGCATTTCTAAATACTGAATTCGTCGAAAAATAAAAACAAGATAACAGTCGACTTGTATATATATAATATATATATATATATATATATATATATAGAATTATAATAACATAAAACTAATATTTATGTCCAGTCCACTACCCACACATGCACACAGAAAGGTGCTCTATTTAATATTTTACCTTTCAATGAATAAAAAATAATTTTTTGCTTTAAAATAAAAAATACAAAATTTGAGTAAACTAAATTAGAGGAAAATAAAAAAGAATTCAATTACAGAAAGGAGTTTAAACATAAAATATTTAACAAATGCGCCCATGCTCTTTTACAATTCATTTAATTTGTTTAACGTAGGAAATTTAAAATGGGAAACTACTTGAAGTAAAGTAATTCTTGTAAGTAATGTATATTGAACGATGATTCTCTGGATTTTAAAACGCCAACTCACAAGAAGCTTTGCATCTTATTCATTCAAAGTCTTTAGGGTGGAGCAAGAAGCATTTAATTTTATTTGCTTGCCCTCGACGAGCTACGCCCACGTTACGTGTATTAATGAAAACATTGTAAGCTACCAAGTCAGTCTGTGTTATCATCCTATCACGATTGCAAGTTATTGGTGCTTCTCTATGTCAGTCTTAATAACTTGGCCTTCTTCTACCTTCGTGGTAGCAAACCTCTTACAAGTATAAAAGTATTAAATTTCTGAATCTATAAAAACAAATTTTACCACACATCTACATTCGAAATAAACTAACAAAAAACGATAAAACTAAAAACCAGTACTTATAAAATCTACAAGACTCTAAATCAGAAGTTAAAAAATAAATTAGAAGTCCAAGTTCAAAGGTTCAAGTTCAAGCTGAATGCTTGGAAAGATATGAGCAATTAAATTAATACAAATTTGATACCCTCCAATAAAAATATTTAAAACCTTGATACATTTTTAAATTTTTACAAGAATATGAAAAAGTCACATTACGCCATTGGCACTCAATGACTAAATTAGGTACGTAAAAAACAAGCCAAGAGCACATTGTACAAGTCTCGTTCTCTTGGTTATATACTTCCTCTTTTATTAGAGCGGTCTAAAAAGTGAAAACCTTCATTACCACACACGGGTTTTATTTATAAATCTAAGTTGAATTTGTAAGGATTGAAGACCTAATGAGCAGGTAGCACGAAAAGCTTTCCGGAAGAGTTACTCACAATTCAATGTTAATTTATTCATTATTTCCAAATGCGTATTCGTACCTGCACCATACTAAAGCGGTGCAACAATGACGTAACAGTAAACATAACACCTGGAAGAATATACAAGCTTTACATTCTACATCTATAGTATCTTTACTATTGTAATTTTACGTTCAGTGAACATCACGAGTCCCTGTCATTGTCATAGGCAACCTTGATGACTTACTCGTATGTGAGATGCATCAGGTTTCAATGAAAAAAAAAAAATGTCTACAATCGTTAGTTGTATATGCTACCCAAACCACAGACATAAACGAAATTTAATATCTAAATTATAATTTAATTTATGTTTTAAAAAGGTTGAAAAAACTTCATCTAAAATATGTATGCATAATTTCCAATTGTATACTAGCTGCTTTACCAAAATCAACCACACCTGCAAAATATATAAAAAAAACTGATTAATCTAAAGCGAAACAAGTGCCAATAAAAATTAACTTGTTGAATTTCGCTATGATAATAGCCCATAAAAAATGGATATGAATGATGTCAGATATTAAACATACTGAACACTCACAAAACTTGTGTAATAGATTCACACCAGCCAAGAATAATTTCCTTTTTTGACGTTTATAACTCGCTTCATTGATGACACCATCAAGGCATTCACAGTGTCATCTCAAACTACTACCGCCAATTTAAGCGCCGTTGACTAATAAATGATATGTCAGATCAAATCGTTGACAAAAATAACTAATATAAATACCACACCAAAGTCGTTCCAAGCGTGCACAAGAATACAGGGTCCAAAATAAAAGTAACACCCGATCAATGTTTCGCCTCTCTTCTTAATCAGTGATTTCTATACAAATTAAATTATCGTCACCTCATTTCATGAAACCTTGTGTAAAACATCAATAAATTTTTACGAGGAACTACGAAATTAGGTCACAAGCAGGTTCCCTGGACTCTTTAACAGGTGAACGCAGCCATAAACGAGGGACAACGTCCTGGAGAAAAAAATCCTTGTCATTTGACAGGAAAAAGCTTTAAAAAAGGCAAGGAAAACCAAATCAAAGCCACTTTTATCTCGGCGCATATTTCGCGAGCTTTGACGATACTGTTTTTCTCTTTTTTTTTCCAAAAAAAAAAAAGAAAAACACGAGATTGATTCTGCCGCACAGTGGATCTAGGAGCTCACAAACATTTCGCCTCATGCCTATTTTTTTCAATCGCTTGAGAAACAATGCTTTTTTGTGTATAATAGATTAATACTCGTTTTTGTTGGAAACAGGTATTAATGAACGCTCGCAATCGACAGAAAAAGAACGAGTTAAACGCGTGTCGGATCGGAACGCCATTTTTATCGAGATAATACACCCATAGCACTTCAATTCGCGAAAGGATGTACACTTTCTGCATTTCTTAATTAAAATTTTCTTGATTCGAAACTTACCCTATGGAAAGAATACCCCGGAACACTTTTTCACCACAAAACTGGCATAAAACTTTCACAAAATCCAATTTTCACTCACTAGTCCTTCCAAGTCCTTCCACACAGTCGACCGGCGCGCGACTACTGAGACCGCAGATCCCCCCAAGCGTCTACCTACGCGAGAAAACTAGTCCCTCTGTAAAGAGAGATTATATTCATTTTATCTTTAAAATGACATCCAAATTTAAGATAAGTCAACGTTTTTACGATTCCTTTAGTTGCTGAGAAATTTTATTTGGTGTAGGAATCTTGAAGTCTCTTTAAAAATGGCAAATCATTTAATGTAAAGGCGGAACCTGTACAATCGAGCATACCCGTATTTCTAATTCCTGTTGCCCCTAGCAAGAAATTCAAACATTCATTAAATTCAAATTCGATTTTTCTCTGTTTAACAAACTCATGGCCTGATTAGGGGGGGGGGGGACTGTAGGGGCTGTAGCCCGGGGCCCCGCTTTTGAAGGGGCCCCCAAATTCTTTCTAAGTTTAAAAAAAATTTTATCATATTTATTATTTTAGTTGTCTAATACTTACTGGTAACATTTTTTTACTCTACTTTTATCGTAGAGACGCTTTTATGTTAGGGTTTTTAACAAATTTACGTGAAATGAATTTAAAAGATATTAAGAAAAATACCTGTAAACTTATAGATTTTTACGCTGAAGATTTGGAAGTTACCTAGCTTAGCCACTGAACTAGAACAATTTATTGTTCTTTTCTTGAAATCTGCTCACAAAGACAAAAAATTATCAGCTGTAACTATTTTTAAATAGATGTCAGATTCAGAAATAACATCGATTTTCCTAAATGTATATATTGCTTTTAGACTCTTCTTAACAATTCCCATCACAAATTGTGAAGAGCGATCTTTCTCAAGGGTGAAATCAGAACTTCGTTCAAAACTATGTGTGATAAAAAAGATTAACTTTATTGTTAATCGAGAAAGAACTTCTAAAGACATTATCTTTTGAAGATCTAATAAAAGCAATGCAAAAGCGCGAAAAAGTTTGTTCCTTACTTTTAGATGTGTATATAATAAGTGCATGAATAATAAATATCATCTCAAAAAATTGAAAAAAAAAAACGAAAAATTTATTTAATTATTATCATGAACCTAATTTGTTCACTATTTATTGTATTATGTATGTCTTTTATCATAAGAGATTTTTCTCAGGGGGCCCCAAAAACGGTATAGCCCTGGGCCCCGAGTTGCCTTAATCCGCCTCTGAACAAACTCGTCTTTTTCAACCAGAGATTTCAACTTTATGTTATATGAAAAAACCATATTTTGTTAAAAATTAATACGTTTTCTAAATCTATGTATTACAAAAATTGTTTTCAAAAATAATTCCACATGATAATAATTAGAAATTAGGTCTATTTAATTTTTAAAATTATAAACTTAAATCAATTTAAAATTTAAATTGTGTGCACTTGCAATTTATCACTCGCTTGATTATGATTATTATATAATTTTTCATTATTTTTTACATTCTCATCAGAGAGAATGTATTAGATTTGTGTAAAATTTGACCCCCCCCCCCTTATTGTCAAATGTCCACGATTTGAGACCCCCTGAACCCAAAAAATATGTTTTTAAGAATGTGTCTGTCTGTGTGTGTCTGTCTGTAGAATAATTTATCCTTCTGACTTTTTTCGATAAAAAAATAATTGTCAGATTATGACTACATTTCGAAAATTCAAAAAAAAAAAAACGAAAAAAAAATGACAATTTGAAGCCAAACAACGATATAAAAAAAGGTCAAGAGATCAAAAATGTTTCTTTTTGAACGCTCTACACGAATGGGCATAAAAATTTTTTGAATTTTTTTTTTAATCGAGCGCGCAACACGAAGCGCGACGTGTTATGAGAATATGTGATTTTTTTTTAGAAAACTGTTCTATTACTTTATATATACATATCTGATACATATATATTTAAAAGTTACCAACCTAAAGTATTTTCGATTCTCAATTCGAAAAAACAGTTAAAATCTCTACCACAAATTCTCAAATAAAAATTCGCACCACCTACCCTAGTGCTCGACACTGTTGCCAATCAATTAATTTTCTGCACAAATCTTCAAACTTCGCATTACTAAAATGAGTGAAAATACGTAACATTTCAAGATTTCTTACAGCTACAAGTTTTCTTTGGTTAAGATATCTTGAAAGATCTTTTCCAAAGTTTGGTACAAAACATGAGGACATTTCCTGTGTTTTAGTTTCTAAACTTGGCAATACTGGTTTTTGTTGTTTGTCAGTTTGCAACGGACAGCAAGTACGAGTGGTTGTTAATTTTTTAATTAATTTAATTTTATTTATCGGGCTTTCTTGTCGTTAATCTGTCGCCTTTCACGAAAATCGTAACAAAAACCGCACTCTCTAATTCATTAAAAATAATAATATTCGGTATAATTCGAATTATGGAGAACCTTTCCTTTTTTTTAATTCGTCCTAGGTAGTTAAAAGTTAACACACGATATGTAATTGTTGCAATTTTTTCGAGTTTTTAGTATTTCTATGTCGTGTGTATAACTTAAAATCATTAGAAACAACTGACGTTCGTAAAAATTGTGAAAAACTATGTTCCATAAAAAAGTAACAATATATTTTAGTGTTTTATTCTATGTATTCCGAAGGTTTTAGAGTTAGGTTTGTAAAGTTGCAATATAGCTGCCATTTTTGTCGTTTCTTGGCGGGAATGTGACGTGTGAACTGTGAAAATAGTTGAGTACATTGAGTTTTGTTTTTTTGAAATGTGTGCCTTATATTTTATAAGTGAAGTGAAGTGTAGTGACCTATTTTGGATTATCAAGAGATTACCGTGAAATGTGAATGAAGTAAGCAGGTAAATTATTGTTTTATTTTTACTACTTAAGAAATGCATTCGGTTGGAAATTAATCATTATTTTTAATTAATAAAAACTGTTAATGTTTCAGGATCTGAAGCGGTTTGAAGGGCAGGAAGTTGGATCCTCTACGGTTGGATGACGCTGCCAACGCTACAACGTGGGAGAACCGCGACGGTAAGTAATTTTTATAGTTCCTCTTCTTTCCAAAATCATCAATATATTTTTTGTTTATCCAACCAATTTTATTGATGAACCTACAAATTTATTTAACTTTAACTTAAATTTTTTAAAACTCTGTTTTCGGTGTTTTAAATGTTACTTGTAATACTATTTCATTTGACGGCCCTGCGTTTTTCACGTAGTTGTGTACGTAATATACTATCGGGCGTAACACCACAAGTTAGAATAGACATCAACTCTGGTTATACAAATACATCCACACATATACTTATGCATTTTCTGAAATCAGGCACGCCCCATGCTTTGCTCTGTTTAGATTGCCCTTTTTACTGAGATAAAATGTGCAATCTAAGTAATTTCTAGGACATTAAAAAAACAAATATTTCAGCTAAAGGAATTCAAATCCCTGGGTAGTAGGAAATAGGAAATAGGATCAAAAAGGAGGGAGGGAAGGTGCGAGAGAGTAAATCAGTTAATTTGGAGGGTTGACAATTCTATTAAATGAGGAATCGTTTTTTGTGCGATTATATTCTCAAATCGATTATTGTTTAACTACTCATTCATTCATAATTTATGTAAATTGAACGGGCAGTACCCGAAATTTACTTTATAGTGCTTTATAGTACTTTATAGTTTATGGTAGATAATCTTAATTAAAATAGAGTACTCTCTTATTTGTAAATTCATATTACGTACGTTTCTTCAAAATGAATTTTTATTTTCTATTCATATAATATCAATCATGTATACTCAAATGCATATAATCCACTTTCCTAAATGTCTAATATCGTACGAAATATTAAAGAGAAATTCATATTGGTCTTTATAAATCGCAAAAAGTTCATATTTATACTTACAAGTTGATATTTTGGTATATCTCCACGACACAACTAATCAGTCGAAAAATCCTAGTATAATTTACGTCTTGCGTACCTGGCATGAATAATGGACAATATCCCCGTTAGGGTATCTCGCAAAAGCACTGAAAGGAAAAATAAATTTTTAATCAAGATTATCTAATAAAATTCGAAACTCGAAAATAAGAAGAACTCACCTTTGATTTCCAAATCTCTTTTTACAAACTGGACAAATGTTAAATTCCGTCATGAGAACGCTTTGAGATTGATAATGCATTCGTTGTTCCTGTACTTGTAGATGTTCAGCATACAAAAGACCTTTTAATACTTGCATACGCCTCTTCTCATTAATATTATTCTGTAGACTTGCTTCCAAAAAATGTTTTATTCTGCCGATTGGGACACTATCAGGTAGAACTTCCAGAACCTTTAAAGGTTCAATTTTAGCAGCGTGCTCCTCCAACAGTTCTAGTGCCGTCTCTAAATCTGGTGCGGCCGTCCTTTGCATTTCTGGAATGTTACCTGGAAAATAGATTGTTAATTTAAAAAATCAAAATTAAACAAATATCCACAAATCAAAAGTAGACTTTGCTTACCAGCCATCATTAAATCAGAGACACCATCATTATCGGGTTTTAATAACTGTTGAATTAGTGTTATGTACACTTCGTCTGAACCATCTTGTTGTTTGCTCATGTCTTCACTGCTTTGATCTGTTTAAAAATAAATATTCCAATTAACTCTAGAATTAAAAGTAGTTTCTTCATTATCACAATCTTACTTTGGAACCTTGTATAAACGTCGTCGCAATAGAGAATTGCCTTTGGCACATCATTCAGTAAATTGATGTATATCGAAATAGCTTGTTTGTGACGTCCCAGTCTTCCTAGGATGATTGCTCGCTCTTCAAATAAACATTCATAAGGAAAATCTCTTAATACTGTTTCTGGCGTATATTGCGAAGATTTCTGCAAAAATTTCTGTAGTTTTTGTCTAATGTGTTGCAAATTTTGCCTTTCTGCGGGTGTCGCATCCTTGCTCATAGATATTAAACATTTTTCTTTATATTGATGAACCAACACATTATGGAAAAGGGGATTATTATCTTCCCAGATGTAAACCACGTGTTCCAAATAAGTTATTACTGATTCCTTATGACAACGTAAAAGATAATCCAAAACCTTGGGTCTTGGCAATTGCTCAACTTCCTGATTTAAATGAGAAAAGAAATTTATTAAGATTTTGATTTCTACTGAAATTCATTCTTTATGATAAAAATAAATATCCACCTGAACATCTTCCATGAAGATGCGAAGTCCTTCGCCTGGATCTTGATCCAAAACCCATCCAGCAAATTTTAAAATTAAATCCATATGTTCTTTCCCTAGATGTTGCAAATACTGAATCGTCCTCTCAGTACCTTTAAGGCTAGAATCATTTTCCTTCGACTGTTTCTCCAACAATTCCAAGGCTTTTTTGTGCTGGCCTTTCGTCTGGTAGAGAATTATAAGTTCTGGGTACTTTTGATGCATTATTAAGGTTTTCTCGGCTTCTGCTAGATGACAATGATTCAACCTCAGTAGTGGAGCCACTAATGCATCGTTAGTCTATAAAATTATTGATTAATAAATATGTATGAAGGTGAATATATATTATATTTAAAAACACACATGAATAATAAATTATTGATGATAATTACTTGTAAATAGCACTTTAACAACGTAGTATCTATAATTTTCAAAAGCTGCTCAGCAGTCATTTTCTTTTCTTTTTCGTCTTTTTCACTTCCTTTCTCATTTTTATCCTTGTCTTTTGGTTTAGGATCTCCCATCAATTTGTGTCTTACTTCAGTTAAATAAGCTATAAGAGCCAGCAGTCCATTTTCTAAATCTCGATCTTGTAGTTTCGGCAAACCCGTCACTTCAAGTCCATCATTCTCATTCAGATTTGTCTCTGAAACTAAATCTGGAAATAGTCTGATCACTCCATAAGGATCAGTTCCGAGTTTCAAAAACTGGTCCATTGCTTCTTGAAACTTTTTGTTACAGAACAGATGATGAGCATAAAGCGTTTGGATTTTTTGCGTTTTACTAGATTTCTCTTCGTCCTCTATATCTGAGAGATTCTGTAAAGAGTTTTGTTTAACTATTTAATTTCATGCTTCAATTCACATTTTAATGAAAGTAATGAATGCAAACTTACTGTCAATTTTAAAGCTAGCTGGAATTGATTTTGTTCAAGTAGGGTTCTTATTTGCTGTGCTAAGTCAACTGCAGTTATACACCAGACTTGGCTTATTGATGCCATGAAAAGTCTACCCTGCTTACATCTGAATATAAATCTGGCTTTATTTAATTCCGGTATGCTCTGAATGTGTTGGCAGCCTTCAAGCGTGTAAACTTCCAGTGAATCGTGAACAATACCCAAAAGATATGGATCATCGGAGGCTGGAAATAGTTTTTCTATTTAGTTCGCAGTTTTTGTGTTCTTATTATATTGAAAAAACTCCCTTCTGCAATTCTGACATTGCAAAGAATTAATAATAATTATTTTTAATTTTAAAAAATGTATACCTATTGCACACGGTGAATCTGACCATTTAATGGGATTATGCTGTACTAAATCACCTTTAGTATCCATAATAATAGATTGAGCGTCTTTACCCAAAGCGAAGGAATTGTCTGATAGTTTTGTAACACTTGGTTCTGGAGATTTACCAGTAGGAAATAATTCTTTGATTGTACCATTTAATTCCATTAAAATGTAAGAAAGACTACGAAAGCCTAGGACAAGCGTTTCACCGCACCTGTAGAATAAGAGAAAAAAGTTTTATTTGATTCGATTCATTTAATTTCGTACTTGCATATTATATTTAATTGAAAACGATGATAAGTATTGATTGCGTACCAGGCTAACTCTTTTGGTATATCTGGAACGGTCAATTCATCTTTTAAAAAGTCTTCGAATGCCTTGACCTTCTCTTTCCAATAATATAATTGCAGTTTTCGTTTCACTACAACGCATAAGCGAACTACAGTATTTTTTTCTCCAGTTAAACTTTCTGTACGTTGTATATCCAAAGCAAAAAGAGTTGCACCTCGAGTTTTTGGAAGCTGACAAATTTGATGAATAGTTGGAGATTTCAGATCGTGAATACATATTATATTATCTAAAAAGTAAAACAGATTAGGGTTGCCTTATATTTGAATGAAACATTTAATTAAACCGCATGAAACATTTCCTTCATTATAAAAAAAAAGATTGATTTTGTGATGAACTAGATTTACACACCTGTTAAAAGAACCAATAAGTTATATTCTGGCACAACATCAATTTGAATGATGCGTTTTTTATTGATATTCTTGTTGTGTCCTAACAATCCCAAGAGATGATGGTCATGAGGATTAGGAGGAACATTGTACATTAACAAATGACCTTCCCTTGTTCCAATCAGTAAAATATCATCTGAAATTAATGAAGAATTGAATATATGAGAAATATACTAAATTTAACAAATTAAGAAGATAAGAAGATAATACTTTCATACTTAATTAGCCAAAATTTAACTTGGATTGTCCTTGAAATTATAATAAATTATAAGGAACTCGTATAACAAAAATAAGATCAGGACCAACGCCCAAGATTTTAAAAGTGAGGTTATAAACTTGCCATAAGCTGCTATTGACTCAATTTGAACATTTAACTTCAATATTTGCGTAGCTTCATAAGCTTCGTGCATGTTTAGGTTTTTAGATGAACGGAATTTTTTAAATTCACTATTTCTGTTGATTATTTGATTTTCACTTTGCGTTTGACGTTTCTTGTCGAAGCAGGCACTGTCGGCATGGAGTGGGGAGTTTTCTACGTAAAATACGTAATTTACATAAGTAGAAAACCATGTAAATTACGTAAAAAAAACCTCGAGTGACGTGTCACTTCACAACCCTGCCCCTAACAATACCAATCCTGACCAATCCGAAGTTGTCCATCATTAGAGTGGGAGTAACTTCGTCCCTCCCGATGTATCAAGTTTACCCCCTCGCCATCAGAAGGACTTTTTGCTCCATCCTGTTAATTCTTACATCTATGGCAATCTATAATCTACTATAATCTATGGTCAATTGGTCACATTCGATCATTGGATTGACGAAATTTGTTTCTAAAAGATTTTCGTATTCTTTAACTCTTTTATTTCCCACAAAATGTGGTTGTTCTTCCGAAGAGCAAAAAAAAGCCAAAAGATTTCTGTGAGCTTCCCAATTGTTCGTGAATCTTTCATTATTTAATGTTTAAAGGTTAATAACCTATAAATGTTGTTCTGTCAGATCAGCTGATAGCTGTCAAGTAACTTGAAAAGTTAATTTTGTGAAATAACAGGTCTTTAGCTTGTTGCATCTGTTATATTTATACAATATGAAAGACGTAGTTGCAAATTCCACATCATGTGTGAAAGAGGAAGTTGTTGTTGGTAATGGAGAGGTAAGCATTTTTTACTGGCAGATATTTTGATAATATGTCAAGTTTGGAATCGAAAAGAACCTGATGGTTCATATAAAAATAAATCAAAATTATATAATAATTATGCTATTTTGCAGGATACACATTTTTCATAGCAACATAGTTACCACGAAAGGCTACGTACCTTTTTTTTCTTTTTTTAGAAAAAAGCATTTCCAACATTAAGAATATTTCTTTTCTATGTATACTTTAATTTTTTAATGAATAGATTTTAACTTTTCGATTCTAAAGCTGATTTTAGTATGCAGTTAGATATTGTTAAAAATAGTTTTCATAGTATATTGAATTTTCACTAGCCTTCTGAAGAATCTCCGGGCAAAGAAAAACTAAGAAGCTGGCTAAATCATCTCCTTCGAATAAAAATGACAGACGGTCGCGTTTTAACTGGAGCATTTCTATGCACTGACCGAGATGGAAATGTTATTCTGGGTTCGTGTACAGAATACCTTTCAGAGGAACACAAAATGACTGAAGCAAGAACTTTGGGTCTAGTTATGGTACCTGGTCGACATATAGTAACTATTCACTTAGATAAATTCGAAAACTAATAATATTTTATGAGAATAATGTTACTTCGATGCTTTTCTTAACAATTTAAAATTCACCACATTTTGGATGCAAAAATTACTCCTAAAAATATTTACAATTGTTTTCCGTTCAGGAAGATTTATTACATTACGTTATAGAGTACATTTTGTACCGTCAGTTTTAAATAAATACAACGGTTCAGTAATATTCGTTTACTTTTTTCATCTTAGTGAATTTTCTTCAAAATATCTATTTAAATTAATATTAATTTACAGTAATTCTTGAATTATCGGTACTTCAGTTTCAGAAGATTCCTCATTTTCCTTTGAAGTTTTATCTACTTCACCTGAAAAAATAAATGTTTTATTACAAAAATAAGTCCATTTAAAAATAATTGCTAAAGAATTCTTCTTTGAAGACATTTGTTTTATATACTTTTTGCGCTTTCTTCTTTACTTTTGACGATACTCTGTTGCTGTATAAGTGTATATTCGCCTTCTAGCATTTGATTCTGCTTAACTTCTTTTTGAACATTGTTTACTGCATCGTCTATCCTCTGACAAACAGTAGTAGATAAATTATCCATTCCGGATAAATAACTTATTTCTGAAGCTGCTACTGCCATTTTTTGTACGTATTCCATATATCCAATGAGTTGCTATAAATTTATAAATTACGACAAACTAATTTATTTTTCCAAATAGGTTTCTATTTAATTGTGAAAGTTTTAGAATCTAATATGTTTTAATACTGTCACATAAAAGTAGAATGTCAGACACGTAACAAATTTTAATTTTACTACGACAAAAAGTTGTCGGTGGTCAAAATTACTTTGAAATAATTTCTTACAGTAAGGGCTTCTTTCTTTTCTTGCATTTCCAATCGTATGGTAACAATCCTATCCCAGTGATAATCACTAACTTTTGTCATTTGAGTTTCTTGTAAGAGGGTAATCAGATTTATTAAGAGGTTCCTGTAAATTAATTGCATTAATAATACTTTAAAGAAAGAAGAGATATTTTGAAACTAAATTTTTTTAGATCTCGGATGATCTATAATTTATAATTATACCTATATTCTTTGCTCGTTGCTTCTATTGCTGTATAAGTAACAGTTAAAGCTTTTGAAGCACTGTTAGCAGCTTCAACTGCCGATTGCTTAATCATATAATCAAAAGATAAATTTTTTATGTCTGGTGACTCCAAATGAATTTTTTCATCAGCATTTGGCTTTTTTGAAGGATCATACTGTATAAACGATGAGGCCATTCCAAACTGTAACACAAAATAATGTTTTGAAACAAATTTAAATTAGTCAAGAATGGGTTTTAGAAAAACTGACATTTTTTTATTTTTTAGTAATTATATTATAGTTATACTTTACCAGAATTGGACGATTTCTTCTAAATAACAAATGTAGGGCCCGTCGAAAAGTCATTTCTCTAATTAACTTTTAACTATGCCAATTTATTTTAAAAATTTTTACGATTATTTTCATCATCGATGATTTTAAGTGATAACATAATACTGTACATGTGTTTTTAGGTTATGATACAATACATACAAATACATACATATGTATGTATGGATGTTGTACATACATATAAAAATCACTCAAAACGAGTGCGCATGTGTGCATTCAGCCCTACCCAAGTCCCAACCCTCCACTCTTCCAGATGAAAATTGCTTTAATTGCAGATCAAATAAATCACCTGTAACTTTTTCATATCTAAAGTAAAAATCATAAAAACTCTTCTTTCTAATTATGTTTATAACATTTATTACGTATATCGCATTTCAAAATGTATGTTTACAAAATATAACTAGAAAGAAGAGCTTTCATGAATTATATTTTAAATACGAAAAAATGACAGATGACTTGGTAGGTATATATTGTCATTTGGAGAGTAGCAGCAACAGCACGTGAGTGTGTTTTGAGTACAAGTACATATTATGTAATATGTTACTTTTTCGAAAAATACAGATTTTATTTTCCAAAAAACTTGAAAAGGCTAATTATTGAAGTAGAAATATACAGTTTATGAATCTATACAATTATTTGTAAAGCTTTTAAATTATCACTCTTAAACTGCAGTTTAATATTATAGCATTTCGTTATTATACTTTTTTGTATTTCGTCACATTTGAATCATCCAGATTTTTTATGAAGTCACATTATCACATAAAATTGTAGCATTTTCCGGACTTTGATATGCAACTTTCTTCTTTGTGTCTGAAAAAAAAATCTGATTTAGCCAGTTATATTTTCTAAAGAATAATTTACATAAAGACAAATTTCTTCGCTTTTTGCTAAATATGGTTTCTACTTAAAAATACATTTCATAACATTAATTAGAAATATTAGGAGCTATTATACTAATTTAGTACCGGTTTTTGGTATTGTGTATTTTAAGTAAGTCACGTAAGAAATAAAATACAGGAGTGAGGTAAATGCGGCAAGCAAAGTAAAAATTCTCAGAGTGGTCACGCCTCCAACATTCTTGTACAAAATTCCACTTAAAAGACTTCCAATTGCAAAACCTATAAGAAGCAAAAAAATAAAATTTTATCGAATTTGACTAATCAGATATTGAATAACATTTTATATAAACGATATCACAAACCAAATCCATCATCCATTCCGGCTACAATTCCTTGAACAGTTGCTGATGTTCCAGGTGGTGCAATTGCACTCGCATAGGCTACAATCGACGTGTAACATAATGCATATGTTGGCCCTTGCATAAAAAATTCTACCAAAATTGCCCACCACGGATTTGGTAATAATGAGATCAGTCCAAGTCGCAAGGCATAACACGCGAAACAAAAAGTAAAAGTGTAACCGTATCCAAATTTCTTTAGAATTTTACCTGAAATTACATCAAATCGTGCATATTTTAAAATAGGTTTAACAATGTATTAGCTTTTATAAAAATATGGAGAAATCAAAATATTTGTTTGAAAAATTACCAGAAAAAGAAAAAAATATCACTTCAGCCCCCAAAGTTTCGGCCGCTACCACCAGACCTTCTATTAATTTAATTTGGTGCATATGATCAGTCACTGAAGCAAGATCTTCAAGATACCTGATTCCAAAGTAAATTTCTATTTGAAAGAACCAAGTTAAATAATTTCTCACATAGACATCTAATATTTTTTATATAAAAAAATACGAACCAGAATAAAAAGTAGATTATAAAACTGTCCAGAATTCCAGCGATCGTAGCAAAGCAGAGAAAAATTGCAATTGGTTTCATCTGGATTAATTTATACACATCCTTCACGATACTTTCCGTTCCTGACATAACAGGCAACTAGAATATATAGTTGATATAGATATTTACGTTCATAATATGGTAAACAAGCCTATTAAGAATGGACTCTTAACTAATTTTCACCTCGAGTTTTGTGCAACACAATAAATCAATAATACAAAATATGAAAACAAGAATGAAAGCTGGAGTATATGATTTCACGTCTTCATCTCTGGACCACGAATCAATAAGATATCCAGTTAATAATGCTGTGATTCCAAAACCAATGGTCCCCCAAACTCGTTGTCTTCCATATCTCATCTCTTGCCCATCTCCTAAAAGTTTATACATCATTTATATTAATATTAAAATTATTATAAATAATTAAAATTATAATTGTAGTTGAAATTCAATTTACGTACCCAAGACATCAAAACAAATTGCATCGGTTATGCAATTAGCAACATTGAATCCAATATTTCCAATAGATAACAAGAAAACAAATCCCCAAAAAGTTGAAGACGAGTACAGACAATGAGTTGAAAAATTTTCACAATTAATATTACAGACCAAATT
Organism: Synergus coniferae; assembly: GCA_032164275.1. Taxonomy (NCBI): domain Eukaryota; kingdom Metazoa; phylum Arthropoda; class Insecta; order Hymenoptera; family Cynipidae; genus Synergus; species Synergus coniferae. Next base: position 16,571,159 of record JAUEJJ010000013.1, on the reverse strand, counting down.
TGAATTGCTGGATATATTATCCAGTGATTCGAAAGAACAAGACGAATTTATGGAAAACTCTGCTTTGAATTGAGAATGAAAAAACACTCTTGACGTGAATTTTGTTCCATCTCTACAACTCCAGGAACAAATTGTTTGTTTTCCTTCATTACAACTATTAGATGGAATGATATTCTGAAAAAATGATGAAATTTACTCCAAAAAGAAATTCATTTTATGAAAGGTATTATTCTATAATTTTTAAATTTTAACTCACTACAAAATTACAGGAGACGATTTGCGAGATTGAAACGTTTTCGAAATTATTGTTGAAAAGATGTGGTCCTGGCAAATATGGGAGGAAGTACATAAAAACGAAACAGGCATTCGTTATTATTAATAAGAAAACGAATATTATTTTTCGCCATTCTCGGAAATAATCCACAATAAATCCAAAAGTGGGTTTTGCGATTAAAAATAAAATTGGCAATATCGAAGTTATACTGCCCATAACTATGGAAGAAACACCTAGTTGTTTTCCATACACAGTCAAAAATGGAAGAATGGGTCCTAAAGCTGGTTTAAAACATAAAATAGATTAAAACTTAAGAGATTAAAATTAAATTACATAAATTGAAAATTAATAAAATTAGAAATAAAAAAGAAACACTTACATGCCATAAAAAAAAAATAATGAGCCTTAATAGGCACTTGGTTGTAGTTAATTTTCATTTTCGAATTTTCTGATTATTTTTACCTCAGAAATGTTACAATTCAAAAAGTGATCGTATCTCCTCTATCACCGAACTATGAAATAAATCATCTTTTATATCTCTGCATCCTGTAAAAGAATCAAGTGTCATTAAACAAGTGTGAAATATGGAAGTGAGATTAACAAGTATATTGCAGATGCATTTAATAATAAATCTTTGCTCCGCATGCAAGTAAAATCAGAAAATCGACATATCACATACAATCAAATACTATTCAGACTTCTAAGTCTGGGATACATTCAAAAATATTTTAAGGCATTTGCATTTGCATAACACAAACTTCTATTTTTAAAAATAGACCTAATTCAACTTTTAGATCAATTTTCATACTAATTGAATGGAATTGAAATTGTAATCTATGTGCGACTTTATCTCTAATAATGATAAAGGGTACCATTGAAGATTGCAGTTGATTAATCAACGTAGATAATAACTTTTATGATTTAAACATTGACATTCATATTCTAACTGAAAATTCGAGTAAAATAATTTAATACTATGAATACTTTTCTGCTAACAGTTTTTCGAGATAAAAAATATAAGAACAATACTAGTCGGTTTTGTAGAATATTTTTTGTGATAAATTAATATGTAAGTTCAGATCGTTTCCAGATTTATAGGTGACAAAAACTCACGTAAACTAGTAAAGTATGTTATGTGTTAGTCATGTGTTTATATTATTAAAAACTCAAGTTTACGCCCCTCGGTTAACGTTTGAAATTTTTCACTGTTCCTGATATGAACTAAATTTAAACATTCGTTAACTGTTATTGTAAATCGGGAGCGAGAAATAAAATATCTCTATAGAAGAGTTTAAAAATACCGACTCAGATTGACTCAGATCGACTGCAACTGGCTTGGTTCGGGTTCGTTGAAGCCTGTTTTCATCTTGAAATTTCATATCGTTGAAAGTTTAGCATGATAGTTGACTTTAGCAGCGATGTTAATATGCGTTGCTGGATTTCAGCAGCCAATAATGTTCTTCGTACATATGTGTATTGTGAGTCTGGGACACAGGGCCGCACATATGGGAACTTTTAACTTACTCAAAAAATAAATCGTGAAAGAAATTAAATGTTTCACTATATTACAGCCCTGAGTTTGAATTTGTACAATTTGGAACGAGTTTTCGAAATCATCAATTTAGAATTAAGGAGCTCAATAATTGTTCTTGCTCCCAACAAAATATTTTTCAATTCAATATTTTTTACTCATTTAATGTATTCGTTCATTTTGTTCTGATAAAAAGATCATTTCTTATACGAGTGCCACCCTAATGAAGACTCTATAGATGTTTAGTTTTAAAAATAGATGTCTTAATCCAAAAGCAAGTCATTTCGCGACTTTTTGTCCGTATCGAAGAATGAGAGATCATTAGACAAGGTTCTGGTTCAGAAATTTATTATGGATGGAAAAATAACGAATTCCCTCACGCACAGTCTCTTTGAACTTTTGAACTGCAATTCAGGCTCACTGAAATAATTCCAATGTCTGTTGTCTTTTAATTTAATCTGCCACTTGACTCATTTGATATCAGTTACTTACTACTTAGTCAGTAGTCAGACTATAACGATCCACAGATCTGTACTGTCAAGCTGGACCAGAAAAAATATATAAAACAAATTAGATCATTTTTCATTCTGTGATAAGTTTCCATTCATGTAAAAAAAATTAGTAAGAGAAAATGATATTTAAAATATCGACGTTTGCAGGGTTAATTTTAATCCTTAATTTGCAAACTCTCGTTTCCACTAAACAGAATAAACGTAAGTTTTTACGGATATAATTAAAGTAAACTTTCAAAAATAATGTAAACTATAGAAACTAAAAATTAATAATATTCTTTCCTTTAAAGTTAACAATCCTTTAATATTAACAATTTCTTTTTTTATTAAGATTTATGTTTTTTTAGTAAAATTCTGTGTTGTGGAAACTAAACATACTGAAAGTGAGATTAAAATATGCCCAAGTCTAATCAAATTGGACAGGGAAGTGGATTGTATTCTCACAACTGATAGGTAAGTATTTTTTAAAGATAAAAAGCATATTTCAAAACGAAACAATGTTATTAGTGTTTAATTAAACTTAGTTTTCAGAACAGAGACTAAAAATTCTTTAAATTTTAATACAAATATATTGGGAAAATCCAAAAGCGATTAAACGATGAAATTATTTTTCAATTATCGTCAACTTTTAATTAATTCAATTTCCATTTTTCTCACAACAGAATATCTTGCCTCAAACTTTTAATAAATGGCCAAGCAGATTTTACAACGGCGGAACCGGAAGACCTGCTGGTTCTTGGAATGACTGAGAAATACAATAACAAAGTTTTAGTCACACATGAATTAAGATTATGGGAGAAACGTAAAAACTTATTTTTGTACTTATTATACATATAAAATATTATCCTCTTTTAAGATTAATTTTTTTACAGAATTAATTACAATGTTTTTGATTTCTAAAAAAGAAAATGAAATACCTAAACTTTAATACTGTTAAATGAAATTATTATTTAATATTATTTTTTTTTATTCTAGAGCGTGACAGCTACCAATTTGTTACTGTAGTTCGTAAGAGTATAGAAAATGTATGGCATACTCCTAAAACACGATTTTGTTCTCCTGGACTTGAACCGGGTCTATTTGCAAAAGATTATGTAAAAGTTAGTATTCTAATTTTTCATTTTTATTTTAAATATTAATTTTATTATATTAATTTTTAATTTTTATTTTAATTTAGATACGTCAATAAATACTTACATAAAATAAAATTAAAATAATGTAAACTATTTTTTATATTTACCTGACAGTACTTCGAGAATCAGCTAATTATTCCGGAATGCGATTCAAAAAAGACTTTTTTGGAAAATAGGATATCAGCTTTATCTAGTTATTTTGTGAGCGCTTGTATTGGTGGACCCTGGACACCTGATAAGCATTTTGACACAAAACTAAGTAAATTTATGTTAAATGTCAGAATTGTTTTAAAGATTTTAATTTTGATAACTTATTAAAAAATTGTCAAGTTCGGATTTATAAATTCAAATTTTGTTACATTTTCACAGAGGGGAAATATCGCAATTTGTGTTCTCAATGTGGAAGTCCTCGGTGTACACAAGAAGATAAATATTTTGGAAGAGAGGGTGTTTTACTCTGCTTAACTGATGAAGATGGAGACATCGCATGGTCTAGATTAGATGATATCCAAAATCATTTTAAGGTAATATTTATTCAATTTTCTTTATACTATTTTCTTACTGGCATTATCGAATTTTATTTTTAAAAATTTCCCCTTAATTGCTATATTTCAGTCATTACAGACCGTCACCTATATTTTTTTCATTTTTTTTGTCACTTGTCACCTATTTTTATAAAAAAAAATCAAAGAGTTTCAAAGTATTGCAATTTATCAAAACTGAAACTTACTTTTTCGAAAAGGGTCATTTAATTTTCATTTTCATTTTTCAGGAATTAAAAGACGATGAGAATGAATATTACTTACTCTGCCCGGATGGTACAACGAGCAACTTAACATCACCAAGTCCGTGCCGTTGGTTTGAAGTACCTTGGAAAACCATAATTGCGAGGAAGTATATAAATTTTCGGAAAAAATATAAATTCAGTTAGTTTTAAAGTAATTTCGGAACAGATACAATAAATTAGATTTCAAATATCTTTTACCTTAAAAATTGTTTGTAATCAAGTTATTGAATTTTCAGAGAAGTTTCTGATGAAGTGACAAAATTGATAAATTATGAAACTAATACTGTAGGTAACTTTTTAAAACTTCTGCAAGAACTTGTGCACTTGGAACTAATTCCTATGGAGACTTACAGAACACCGTCTAATTACTTGAAGAGCTCATGTAATGGATCAAATTTTTTTAAATTGATTAATTTTTCTCTTCTTTGCCGCACAGTGCATTTTATAAATTAATATCTTCTTTTTTTTTTACAGTTCCTGACTTCTATTCATTCAGAAAACACATTAAATGTATACCGGATCGAGTGATAAGGTGGTGTGTAGTTACAAGTTTGGAAGCCGAAAAATGCGATTGGATTTCGAAAGCTGCAAATAGTTATGGAGTAGAGCCCTTGATTACATGCATACAAGAATCTAGTCGAGAAATGTGTATAAAGTCAATTAAGAATAGAAAAAGTGATATATTGGCAGTAAACCAATACGATTATTTTGAAACTAGAAAGTAAGTGCTTACAATAATAGTAGTTTCAAAACTCATAAGTAAAAATTAAATTAAATAATAGATACCAATTTTGAAAAAAATGTCTTGCTTCAGAAAAGGTCTAAAACCAATTGTACATATGATTTCTAACAAAGAAACTCATGAACACGAAATATTAGCAGTTGTGAGAAACTCCTCTGATTTAAATTCTTTCAAAGACTTAAAAAATCACAAGGCTTGTTTTGCGAATTTCAGAGATGCTGGTAAGAATTTTTTCGAATTTTTGAAATTTTGCGCTTAAAGAAAATTAATACAAAAAAGTACTTTATTTTCTAGGATGGAACGCTTTTATCTACATGATGAGAAATTTGACTGGCGATAATAACTGGCTCTCTAAAGACAAGGAAATGGTTTCCGAATATTTCAGTGAAAGCTGTGTGTCTGATTTAGACGAAAAAAATTCCACTTTTCCGAGAAATCTCTACTCATTCTGTTCACACATTAAGGATATGGCAAAATACAAAAATGCAGATGAAAAAGCATTGTACTGTTTGGAAAATGGTGGCGCCGATGTGGCATTTGTCAATATGAGTTCAATTATAAACTATCATGAAGGTAATTTCAAAATTCTCTCAAAAATGGTTTTAAACCTTTTAGTAAATTAAACTTTTCATGTAATTCTTACTTTACTGATAATTATTCTTTACAGCTTCTTTTTTAAAATATTATAAAGAACTTTGTGTTAATGAATTGAAGTACAATTCTAACAAAAAGGAAAAGTGTTATTTAACTTGGACAACACCGGGATCAGTAAGGCATTATTATAGTAGTCAACAATTTTTACGTTAGAAATTATCACCTTTTTTATTATGTACAGATCATGGTGCACGAGAATATTTCACGGATAAGGGAAGATGATATTTATTTGATGCTTATAGATCTTAACGAACTCTTTGGAAGACAATACCTAGGTTCAACTCCACTGATTTCTATGTATGGATCCTTTAGAGGCGAGAGCAATGTTATTTTCTCCGTAAGTAATTTCAAAATGTAATAATAAGTTATTCTTTCGCATTTTATTTTATTAATAATTAGCTCAATTTTCGAGGTCAATTAATTTTATCGGAACTTACATTTTATTCTTTACATATACAATCAAGAGGTCTCTCGGAATTTACTATTCTTTCTGAGAATTTTTCATCTTTTGAACAACCATAATATATCCATCCTTTCTGACAAAATGCCCATGGAAAGTGTATTGACTTAAAAAATACTGCTGGCTCGCCTGAAGAATTTAAAGCAATGGCTCCTATGTTTGATTCATTTGTTTCTAATTCAAATTCTTCTAGTTCTTCTTTTAAACTTGACTCGACATTCAAATTCTGCTATTATCGTATTAAAAATAGTGTATTAAAAGAACAAGTTCTATTACACTTAAAATCTTTGATCCTAAATTTAATTCTCCTCTTTTAAAAACCAATGAGTCAAATTTTAATTCTCTAAAATTCAAAGAGCATCTGCAAAATAATTCTAAAAAGGGCTTCCTCTATGAGGAAGCAAGATGTTTTACCTTTTTAAGTCTTTCAACAAATCTTCGTGCTGGAGCATAAACATATATTTTTTTATCATCACCGGAGACAGAAATACAACCGGAACTGTCAGCAAAAATTCCACAACCAACCACTGTTCCAATCGAACTAACAGATCCTATAATTTTTCCTTGGTTTCCAGCTGTTGACGTTCCGCAAACAAATTTTTGTTTTTGATCATAAGCCACAACTCCAACCGCACTTGTCTGCAAATAAAAACCATTCATACTTCATAAAAGTTAAAAATACTTTATACTGCTTTACATATCTGGAATTATATACCTCTAAATATGTTGGTTCATTAGCTTCAATTTCAATAGCTTTTTTACGTTCCTCTTCTTCTTTCTCTAATCTTCTTGCAACGCACTGCGCTAATTTTTTATCCACAATCTCTGGAAATCCGTTGTTTTCTTTCTCTATTGATTGTGAAATTATTTCCTCATTAATTTCAGGCCTGAAGTTATTCAAGTCTTCATATTCATCTTGAATTTCGTATTCTCCGGAATCTTGAGAGTAAATTGATAGAGGTGGAGTATTACACGAAAGAAGCGATCCTAAAAATTAAAATAAAATATAATTAGAATTAGAAAACAAATAATTAAAATACATTTTTTAAACAAATAATTCTTTGAAGGGTTGCATTAGAAATTGTTCTATTTTGAATAATAACAATCGTTTAATTCTTAACTTTGAACTTTGAATCAATTGGATTTAATTTCAATTCTCTGGAATTTATTTGAAATCATTTTTATAATAATTAAGTGGAGTTTCATATATTTACCTGGAGCCAAAACAGGTATTCCTATAGAAACAGCCAATCTTTGGGACCCATTTTCAACTATTAAAACATGATCTGTCTCTTGTAAAACTGCTTTAGCTAAAACAATTGGATGTTCAATATCTCTCACAGCTCCAACACAGCCAATGTTTGAATTATTATCCATGACAGCTGCATCCATTACAACTTCTCCATTTTCATTAAGTGAACCCCCTTTTGCGCAATTAAAATATTTTTTACTCTCCATATGACTTATTGCTAATACCACAGCATCCATTGCGTTCATGCCGTTAATTAATTTCATATACGCTTCTTTAGCTGCATTTTTTACTTCTTCGAGCATAAATTCTCTCTCAAACTTTGGAATTTTACCGGAACCTCCATGAACTACAACAACAGGCTCTATAACAGGAGGCGTCTTGTGTTTAGCATTTTCTTTTTTTTTTACGCTGGCTTTTTCAACGGCAAATTTAATCCAAGAACAGTAATCGCACATTGTGTGTTCTAATTGCAACCAATAATTTTTAGTGATAAATTTGACATATTTTTCTATAAGTTTAACTGAATGACAGGCTTTTAATCCGAAATAACAAACGAATAATGAAGTAACTACATTGCAGTCATCACAATACCTATTGTCATTAAAATACATTTATTTTGTTTCTAGGAAAAAACTCAGTATTTGGTGCCAGAAGTTACTGGTCTTCGAAGCAAAATTAGTTATCCCGAAATTCTAGAGGACCTTATGACCTATCAACAATTGAACAGTAAAGCAAATTCTTTAAGGCCAAAAATCTACTTCATATTTTTTATAACTTTAATTTATTTATTAAGAATCTAATTTTAATTACTGTTAAGTGAAAATCTAATGATCTGTATCTAATTGACCTAATCTAAAAAATTAAATTAAAAGTATTTTATTGTTTTTAAAATATAAACAAGTGGTTTTAGTTAAATTTTTATATTATTTGGAACCTTATTGTAGAATAAGGTAATGATTTTTAATTATAGTCCTAGTGTCACTTTGACCGTTAAAATTTTAAATCCAGTTCTGAAATTGGTCTTACGTATTAATATAATACTGTTACGCGAATTCACTCACACTCGTGAAATTTGCTCCCACCAAACTAATTCCAATGTCAGAATGCCTTTCGACTTTCAGTCTGAGACTCTAAGCATCAACGGTGTCCGAGACTAGCAGAATCGTTTACAAACAGTAAGAAAGACGAATTTCTTAGGTAGATTCAGTCTAATGTAAAAATATACCAAATGTGATGATATTTAAATTGTCAGAAAAGTGATTAGGGTTTTTTAGTGAAGATGGTTTTTCAAGTGTCGACGTTTCTAGCCCTAGGATTTATTCTTCTTCTATTTTTGCAAACACCGGTTCTTGCTAAGGATAAATGTAAGTTTTTATATATAAGATTCAGTAAAATAATCAGACATAAATAAGACTCGACCTTGACAAGTCTTTATGTTTCCTCACGTCAATGGAAATTAAATTGTCAACTAATATAAGGAAAATAGTTCCAGTTTTTCATTTAAGAATATTGATTTCAAGTTTTTTTATATAATTAAATAGAATTAATTTAGGCGACTACATTAAAAAATAAATATTATACTTAGAAAATCTAAATATTAAAAAAAAATTAATTTCGCTGTTTTAAAAATCACTTTTAGATAGATTTCAATTTATAAATTGTATTATACGTATAAGGAAGAAAGTATCTGACAAAGAATTTTTCATAACACTCATGATTTCGCATTACAAGGTCGCTTTTTTATGAGGGAATGGTTTTTTTTACTCTAATCTTATTAGAAAAACCCAAATGCTAGTTGATTTTATGTAGTGGAAATTTGTAAACATGATTAGCTTTCCTCTTCCGATAATTATTATTTCTTTAAGTACACAATTCAAAATATGAAATTATATATATGTATTTATTTTCGCTTTTAAAGTTATAAAATACACATTATTGAGTAAACCTTTATAAAGGTACTTTTGTTTAAATTAGTCATCGCTGAGTCAATATTCTCTGACTACTGATTATAACAATGTTTTTTTTTTATTTAGTGATATTTTGTGCAGTAAATACTGGCCAAACTCATGAAACTGTTACCTCTATATGTCAACGTCTAGAGAAATCAAACAATAAAGAAGTAAGATGTGAGGTGCACTCTGACAGGTAAGAAATAAGTAATGTGAATTCTATTATATGTAAAATAATTCCACAAATTTATCACTCAATGTCTTCATAATAATTTTTTTACAGGGAGTTTTCTATTCGAATTTTTAATTCTTTTAATTTTACAGAGTCTCGTGTCTACAACTTTTATTGGATGGATCAGTAGATTTTATGACTGCTGAATCCGAAGACCTTCTTGTCCTTGGAATGACACAAGAAAACAATGAAAAAGTTCTAGTCACTCAAGAGTTAAGAATATATGAAAACGGTAAATAATTGGAATCTTCTTTAAATCTAATCAGAATTTTCACCTTCAGATTTAATAATTGCTCAAAAATTGTGCAAAAAAAATAATGAAGTTAATTTATATTTTAGTCTCCTCTAGTTATGGAATGGTTGTTGTTGTTCATAAGAATATAAAAAATTTGTGGGATACTGAGCAAAGCTTTCTTTGCTTATCTGGTCTTCAACATGATGGAGCTGCAATGTATACTATCAAAGTTAGTATGATTGTTCGTATTTATATAAATCTTATAGTTCATATCTGGTTCATGTGACAAAAAAAAAAGGAAAAGTAAGGGTATTTTTTTTAAACTGTGGCCATTTAATTTTAACTCTAAATAATTTTGAAGATAAAATTGCAAATAATATTAATTATGCTTTTGTTTGGAATATAGTACTTCGAAAAAGAATTCCTTATACCAGAATGCGATCCAAGGAGAACTTCATTAGAAAATAGGCTGTCAGCTTTATCTAGCTATTTTAAACAAGCTTGCATTGCAGGCCCATGGACACCCGATAAATATATCAATGCAGAATTAAGTAAGATGATCTGTTGTACATGTAAAGTAAAAATTACCATACAATTCTTCTAAAATTTAGGTTTAACCAATTTTCTCGTTTTTGAATTTTTCATTTCCTTCTAAAGTTCTAAATTTTTGCATTTTCTATTTTCCACAGAGAAGAAGTATGGACACCTATGCTTTACTTGCCAAAATTTTAAAGATTGTTCAAGTGAAGATCAATATCATGGAAGAGAAGGATCATTATTGTGTTTAACTGATGAAAGGGGAAACATTGCTTGGGCAAGAGTTGGTGATGTTCTTGACCACTTTCAGGTATCTTTCTCTGTTCTTCAATTAGAAATAAATATAATTATGAAAATCGAGCTATATAAAATAGCTATGTTAATGTTTTGTATTTTTCTGTTGCAGGTATTGAAGCTGAACAAAGGAGACTTCAAATTTCTTTGTCCCGATGGTAAAAGCAGGTCACTGAATGATGATCCTTGCGTCTGGTTGTCAAAACCTTGGCGAACCATTATAGCTAGAAAGTAAACCAATTCTTCTTTTACAGTTAAAATATTATATTTTTAATGAAAATATATCTAAAATTTTGCCTGAAATTTCAGACATGTTGCTGGGATTGTTTCTAAGTTCGTAATTGAGCAAAATCATGGAACGAATGATTTTCCACAACTTTTCGAAGAAGATTTATATCGAATGCCAGTTTTGGTCGACCCTTTTAAAACTCCAAATGATTACTTAGAGATGTTTCCGGAATACTATTCACTAAAGGATCATGTACAATGTACACCAGGTCGTAAAATAAAATTGTGTGTCTCCACAAGTATAGAGTATCGAAAATGCAAATGGCTTTCTGATGCTGCTCAAAGTCATGGGGTGGAGCCTTCGATTGAATGTGTACAAGAATTAAGTGTTGCAGAATGTTTTACCTCAGTGAGAAATCGTAATAGTGATATGGTTGTAGATCTATCACCGAATGAGACCAAAACTAAAAGGTGAGGACTTAGAAATAGTCAATAACACAATGTTTAATTTAAATGTGTATCTTTATAGTATTTGTATTTCTCTTTTGAAAACATAATATCTTTTTTCAGGAAAGGGCTCAAACAAATTTTGACGATGATGTCGAATGCCACAAACTATAATAATGAAATAGTAGCATTAGTTAAAAAGTTCTCTGGTTTTCAATCGTTGGAAGACTTAAAACATCATAAAGCTTGTTTCTCAGGATATAGAAGTCCTGGTATTTGATTTTAATTCTTTATGTCTGCTTTTAGATAACTGTGTTTTAGAAATAAATAAAAATTTCTTTTTGCAGACTGGAATGCATTTATCTACCAAATGAGAAATTTGACTGGGGATAATGATTGGTACTGCAACGATGTAAAGATGGTCTCCAAATATTTTGAAGATAGTTGCGTGGTTGATTTGGATTCAAGAAATCACACTTTCCCCTCGAATCTATATTCATTATGCCATGGTAGAAAACGCTTTCCCTGTCTTTCTCTTTCTCTAATTTCATATTTTTATAATGCCAACATTTTTATAGCTACATCTAAACGGACTCTGATTTTCCTCGTACGAATTTTTTTTTTGCAGGAGATCTCCATAGTCAAGAAAACGTAACACTGAACTGTTTGATCAATTGGGGCGATGTGGCTTTTCTGAATCTAGATACTCTTTTATCATACAAAGGTAAAGTTAGGATGGTTTCTTGAAAAATTCCATTAAAATGGAAACTTAAAGATGATAATTTTTGAAATCTTGTTTTACAGAACTTTTAGCGACGCACTACAGATCAATTTGTTTCAATGAATCGATTTTCGAATCTAAGCCAGAAGAAAGATGCTCTTTAACCTGGACACCTCTTGGATCGGTTTGTGTTTTTTTCCTTAGATATTAAATCATGAAAATTGTAAAACTCTAAATAAAGGATATTTTGGATTCTTAACAGGTCTTGGTCCATGCAAATATGTCAAAGACGAGGGAACAGGAAATTTATCTGATGCTTTTAGAGCTTAATGGGCTATTCGGTAAGCAATTCAAAGGCGTTACTCCACAGATCTCTATGTATGGACCTTTTGAAGGAGAAAGCAACGTTATTTTCCATGTGAGTAATTTTCTAAATGATGCTTTCAATGTTCAAGTTACTCTGAGTGAAACCGTAAATTATGTATGTATGTCTAAATATTTTCTGCATTTTCTGTTTCCAGGAAAACACTACAATCCTCGAAAGATACACGAATCGAATTCATCGTGTCCCAAGTTACTTTGATATACTTTTGGATATCGAAAATCACAGAAAATCATGCAACAACGCCAATTTTATAGTCAATAATTATTTCCTCATTTTTATACCTCTTTCTTATTTTTTTAAGCAATTGTTTTAATTTTTATAGAGTGAACTTCGAAAATGTGATACGTAAAGTGTAAGTTATAATCTTTTAACATACAAGAAAAATAATTTGTATATTTATATTGACTCTAGATTAATTCCAACAACTATAATGTATAGGCGTCTATAAAGAAATGAAATCAAAATTACTTTGTAACAATTACCCAACTGTAATTATCAGTATTATCATTTGGAATTCAAGATTGTAATTTTCAAAGAAGAGTAAATTATAACTGATGAATTAAAATGGAGTTTGTTTGTCAACATTGGGAACCGTTCCCTCAAATCGTTTCAATTTAATTTCCTTTTTTTTTTTGTCATTGGTCGAATTTCGCTACAACTATCGTCAATATATTCTGACTCATTTTTCATCAGTAGGATAGAGACTTTAACGGAGGACGGAATCTCTCTGCAGCTTATCTAGTAAACTAAATCCGGAATAGAAATTATACATGGTATTTTACTCGCGAAAAAGTAACAAAGTTTAGTTAGTGATCATGGTTTTTAGAGTATTGACATCTTTAGAATTAGTATTTATCTTCATTCTTGCTCTTCAATCTCCAGTTTTAACTGAAAAGTTTTTATGTAAGTTTTTCTATTGAAGACAAAACTCTTTCATAAATAAGACTATCGACTCTATTGAAAATATAAACTGTGTCTTATAAAATTGATGTAATCTTTAAGATTAAAATCTGTTCGAAACAAATGGTAGCTATTAATATTGTTCCAATACGACTATTATTTCACCTATTGGTTTTTAAAAATATTTTATTCCGTCAATTTAGACTTGAAACTATTATTAATTTATCATTAACTATTTTCTAAGTATAAAAGCAAAAGTATATTTAATATCTCAATATACTTGTTAAATATGTTTTTATTTCACTTTCGCTCTCTTATTAGAAGACTATTCAGTTAAATTAGGAAATAGTTTGTTTACGTTTCAATGGTGTGGCTGATTATCTTTAAATTTGCTTTAAAATGCAACTGATCACTTCAAAATTAGAAATGAAATGCTCTTTTGGTTATTTAAAATTAAATAAAGATTACAATAAAGAATAGATTTTTCAAAATATTTTTTAAAAATTATTTATAGTTTAGTTAAGCAAATTAATATTTTCCTATTATAATTCTAGATTGCTCTTTTTTTTCAGTAAAGTACTGCAGAGTTGAAAGTTCACCTCCAGAGCAAGTAAGTTCTGTTCCATGTCCACGAAAAGCAGTTTCAAAAATCATAGATTTGGAGTGTACTACAGGCTTTGATAGGTAAACATGCAAAAACAATAACAAATTAATATTCAATTTCATTAAACATGAAATCTTTGAAAATTCAGAAACAAAGTATTTTTTAATTCTATAAGTTTTTAACTTCTGGTTTAATGTGATGAATATTTTCATTTACTTCATGAATTAGTTTTTGTAAGATTAAAAAATCTGTTGAAAGTTAAGTTAATTTGAAAGTACTTAATTTTTCTCTTTTTAATCTAAACATTTTTTATCATTTTTTTTAACAGGGTAGATTGTATGCGACTTTTATTGAAAAATGAAGTCGATTTTATGGTGGCGCAGCCTGAAGATTTAATGGTTCTTGCATTGAATAAAAATAGACAAGTTGTGATTACACATGAATTTCAATTAGACGAGAAAGGTAAAAATTTATCAATGTTTTATAAGTTCCAATTCTTTAGGCAAAGAAATTTTAAAATTATTATTTTAAAGAGTTAAATTTATAAATTTAAAGAAATGCCTAAATAATTTGATTTTAGGATATTCGAAGTACAAGTGGGTTGCCATAGCTCGTAATAATATTGAAAACATACAACAAGCTCAGAAAAAAAAATATTGCGCTCCTGATGGTGATATGAATTTTCATACCCAGTATTATACTAAAGTTAGTATTCCTAGCATCTTATAGTTTCAAAATTTTAGATAAATTTGCGTTATAAATTTAAAGCTATTACTTATTATTTTGTTGTTCTTCCTACAGTATTTTGAGAACAAACTGATTCCTCCAGAATGCAATTCACAGACAACTGTGCTGGAGAATAGAATGGCAACACTATCTAAAAATTTTGAATCTGCTTGCATTAATACTCCATGGACATTTGACTATGACTTGGACACAAAATTAAGTAAGTATAAAACAAAATTTATCAATAATTTCTTTTCTATTAATTTTCTACATTTTCTAAATATCTGAATTCGTATTTAATAATCAAAATATTTTTCCATTTCCATAGAAGAAAAATATAACAATTTATGCTCTGCATGTCACGTGTTCTCTAATTGTACGGTTGGAAAGACATTCCTGGACAAAGAGTATACTTTTCCATGCTTAGATTATGAAAATGCTGATATTGGATGGTCTACTTTGAAAGCAGCTCGTTTGCATTTAAAGGTATAATTAATTAATTAATAACTTAAAATAATACTTACGTTTCTGGATGAGTAGTACCAATTTATTTGAGTTTTAACTTTTTAGGGAACTGAAAACTTGGCCAAGAATTTCCATTATCTGTGTCCAGATAATACAACTAGAAAAATTTCTGAAAAACCTTGCATCTGGATCGAAGAACCTCGGCGAACGATCATAGCTAGCCCGTAAGTGAATTTCCTCTGGCCTCTTTTACAAATACCGCATCCCCTGAAATAAGATAAATTTAATTAACTTAATTCTCTGATTTTATATTAAAGTTGAATTTTCTCATCTTTTTTCAATTAAAACAATTATGCTTTCAGAAAAAACAGCTTTAGTAAAATAATTTCGATTTCATTTTTAGGGACTATGTTGAGGCCGTTTCGAGATTTTTAATTGAACAAGAAAATGCGTTCACTCGAGTTATTCACAAAGACTCAACTTTAAGACCAAACGGCGAACTAGCACCATTCAGACGTCCTAAAACGCCCAAAGATTATTTGAAAAATTCATGTAATGTATTATATAATATATTATATGTATTATATTAATTTTTGTGATGAATTCCACTTTAAAAATTCTAATTTCTAACTTCATACTACCTTTTTACAGTTCCAGAATTTTATTATCTAAAGGATAATTTACAGTGTAAACAAAATGCTCGCAAGATAAAATGGTGTGTGGCTTCAAGGATAGAGGTTGAGAAATGCAAATGGCTTTCATATTCTGCTCAAAGTTATGGAGTAGAACCCTTGATTGAATGTGTACAAAAAATGAATCGAAAAAAATGTTTAGAATCAGTGCGAGATAAGAAAAGTGACATTTTTTCGATAAAATCAAGTGAGACTTCGGAGGCTAAAGAGTAAATATTACAAACACTTTTCATGAAATATTAACAACAACAAAAAAATAAAGAAATAATGGTTTTTGAATTTTTTTCAGCAAAGGCCTTAAACCAATCATTCATATGATTTCCAACAAAGGTCATGAAAGTCAAGTAGTAGCATTTGTCAGAAAAGTAACTCACTTTAAGTCTCCTCTGGAATTCAAAAACCTCATAGCCTGTTTCACGGGTTACAGAGATGCTGGTGAGAATATTTTGCTTAATTCTTTAAGGATTTTTGAGATAACAATTTTATAAAAAATGTACTATTTACAGGGTGGAACACTTTTATCTACACAATGAGAAAACTGACAAGAAATAAAGATTGGTATTTCAATGATAAGCACATGGTATCCGAATTTTTTAGTGAGATCTGCGTGATTGGTTTAGATAAATGGAATTCCACTTTTCCCAGGAATTTATATTCATTCTGTGATAGTAGTAAGATAAACGTTTTTATAATAATTAATACGTGGCTTATTTTCGTAACAAAGCTTGAAACTGAATATTAATTTCTTTTGTAGTTCGTGAAAAGGAAAACGGTATTAATGTTGCTGCCTGCTTTGCTGCAGGCGCAGATATTGCTTTTACGGAAATGGACACAAATATAATTGACAAACCAGGTAATCCTAAGATAAAATTTTTTTAAAGCTTAAGTAACTCAAGTTCTAAAGTATTTGAAACATGGTTCCTAATTTATGTAAAATTGTTTTTCGTAGATTCTCTGGAGAAGACTTATTTTAAACCACTTTGTCTGAATGGCTCGAACAGTGACTTTGAGCGAATGGAAAATTGCATTTCAACTTGGAGTACTCTAGGATCTGTAAGTTTTGAAATATAAAATTTTCCATGAAATTATCAAATATTAAAAAACATTGGAAGTAAAGTAAATTTTTTTTACAGATAGTGGCGCACAAGAGAATCTCAAAGGTGAGAGAGGACGATATTTTTTCAATGCTGGTGGAACTAGACAACCTATTTGGTGTGAGTTATCAAGGTTCAACTCCACTTATATCTTTGTATGGACCCTTTGAAGGAAAACTCAACGTAATCTTTGCTGTAAGTATTTCAAAGTCCTCTATTTCTTCCTCAAAACTTAATATTATATCTAATAAAATTTAGTGATTAAAATAATTTGTTTCTCTTTCTAGAGCAACACTATGTACATGGAACGCAATATCTGTTCTGCCCCTTGTCAACTAAATTATGAAAAAGTTTTAGAAAAACTTTCAACTAATGAAACTAACTCGCCTGATGGAATGAATTCTTTAAAACCAACAGTTTATGTTGTAGTAACCGTCACTTTTATTTATTTACTGTGTTATTAATTTTAATTTTGACAATACAAAGCTCTAAATGCGTGTACTCAAATTTTGTTAATCTAGAAAAAATTATTTGTATATTTAAATCGATTCCAAATACGTGTTTCGACTAGGAAAATATTCTTCTGGTAGAAAAGGGGCGTATGCGTTGAAAGCACCAGTTCTCGTTGGATCACTATTTTTCATCTATTTTCATATATTTTTTTTAATTCATTGTTGTAGCGGTAATTTCATTATTAATATGTATAGAAAATATAGGGACAATCAATTCTAGCCAATAAATTTTATATCCTTTTATACGATGCGGCGGTTCAATAATTGATCAAATTCTTACCAAAGAAACAAAATTTTTAAAAGAGAACGTAGTTTTGTGTGTAAAAAAATGAGAATAAGATAATATTAACAATAATGATATACCTATATCTGACCAAACACGTACATTATTAAAACGTCAAATATCTCAGAAACATTTTTAGGATGTTTTTGAATATTTTGTTTAAGATTGGAAGGATTTAAATTCCGTATTTCTTTAATCTTCGCAGAATTTCATGTAGGATTCTGTGTAAATAATGTTAAAAATGCCCACCTTCCTGAAAAAAAAATAAACTTATATCATAAAACTCCAAAATTGACCAGAAATTTTTTCATACTTTTTAGACATTTTTTTTCAGACCAAAATTTTTGTGGTTATATTATATTGCCAGTAATAGAGTTTGCGTCGTTTGTGTTTATGTACAAAGTAAATTAATCTTTAAAATAAACTTTGTTAATTTTTTAAACTGAAAATCCCTACCTATTATTTAAGAATGTAAGTACATAATATCTGATAATATACAAGAATGCCAGCAAGCAAAAAACAGAACAAACAGAAAGAACAGAAACAGTTGCTTGAGTGGTTTTGAGGTTGAAAGTTTGAAACATTTTATATTTTATTTTTGATTGATTTGATTAGACTTGCAAACAGAGCATTTTGACCTCGAGGAAATCTTTTTTAGGTTATGTATATGCTTGCCACGCTTGCCACTTGCCCCACTTGCCAGAAATCCAGAATGACCAGAACAGACCAGAATGCCAGCGCCAGTGAGCGCTGAGCGCCAGGCTAAGATGTGCAAGATGGCGGAAGAGAGTTTGTACTGGTTTGTAAATGGACCATGTTTTGTCATGAAACGATGAAACTGGATGAAACTTGGATTCAAAAAATTTCTGGAATCTAAAGTGCTTCATGGTGATAAAAGTAATTAACTCTTACAATATATCTATATCTTCTGATCAATATGACTGAAGAGACTCAACAAACCGAAACTACTGCACAACCCGATTCATCTAACACAAGTGTTCCAGACACCTCGAAACAGAGGGACAGTAAAAAAGATAAATGCCGGCCCATGACTAAGGTAATGTTTTTTTTTAAAACATTTTCACACTAATATACTCTAATCTGTAATATTTATATCAATATTTTATAATTTTTATCAATTTGGGGTTATTTCAAAACCAAGTGTTTGGTTATGTTAAACTGTCAAACATCAGTTATCATTCTCTTTAAATCTCGGTTTTTATTGTTAAGCATTTAACACTTTTCCATTTTTTGTATCCTTAAAGAATACGAAAATATAATTTTGATTAAATATGTTGATTAATTTCCATTCAAGAAACTGCTCACACAATTTATTATACTTGTTTATAAATCTTATAAATATTTTATGAAGTAATCGAAGAAAAAAATTTACCAGGGAAATACAGAAAAATGACAGACAAAGTAAATAATAATTGAGATTTTTATTATAATACATAATAAATGATACATGCAATATTTTTTAGGTAGTAATACGCCGACTGCCACCGTCGATGACTCAAGAGCAATTTATGGAGCAGATTTCTCCATTGCCGGAGTATGACTACTTATACTTGGTTAAAGCAGACATGTCTTTAGGACAATATGCATTCTCTCGGGCCTATATAAATTTTATTAATCAACAGGACATATTTATATTCCGAGAGAAGTTCGACAACTATGTGTTTCTTGATGCCAAAGGTACTGAATACCCCGCAGTTGTAGAATTTGCACCATTCCAAAGACTGCCAAAAAAGAGAGTGGGCAAAAAAAAAGATCTCAAATGCGGTACAATAGAATCTGATCTCTACTACATTAGTTTCTTGGAAAGTCTCAAAAATCAAGAAAATGATTCTGGCGTTAATCAACCAAAGACGGAATATTCATATCAACCTGCTGATAGTTAGTACTGTTTTATTAATCACCATAAATTGCTTTAATCTAGAAATCTTTTGAAATATGTTAAAATCATTCAAATTCTTTCGAAAGTCTTTTAAGATCTATTTGAAATCTCATAAAATGTCTTTAAATTCCTTTAAAATTCTTTCTTTAGCTTATTGCATAATTGAAATGCCATATTAAATGCTCAACTTTATTGCAGATACACCTAAGAGAATAACAACTCCATTATTGGATTATTTAAAGCAACGGAAGCATGAAAAGCAACGACTTCGAGATGAAAAGCGAGAAGAAAGGCGACGTCGAGATTTAGAGAGGAGACGCGCAAAAGATGAACCCACCGTATCTAAGGTAATCATAATATTTATTCAGGAACTGTTTGAAATTGCGAATTACGAATTTCATCAAAGCGAAATTCATAATTTTGGGATACATTGTTAATAGAAAGGCTATCGCTATATGCGTTTCAAAAGTTTTTTGCCACCAAATACAGTATAAAATGTAAATTTGTTCTGTTTAAATAAATTTATTATATGAAACTGTGCAAAAAAAGTTTAGGAAACATAAAAAAAAAATTAATCCAAAAAAATGTAAACTGCTAAATTAATATTAAATGCTAGATATTATGTGATGAAAATTTTAACGAAAATATTAGTGTAAATTTCATGATCTTTTCATGCAAATTTCAATCGAACATTTTTTTCATGAAAATTTACATCTTTAATTTTTAAGTTATTACTTAAGATTCTACTGTATTTGCTGACAATGATCTTCCCTTCGCAGCACTCTTACAGTATCAAAAGTGCCCAATCCGAATATATTCTCGACGAAACTTCAAGTTTTTCTTCTCGATCCCAAACATCCGAAGCAATAAATATTGAAAGAGAAATTAAAATTAAAGCAATAAAAAATGTTGTGCAATCATCCAACGGTTCATTCAGCGTTTATCGGAAGATTTGTGATGGGACAAAATTGACAAAAATTCGAAATTATCAAAAAACAAGATTTGGGGAACTTTTCAATTATTGGGAGAAAATCTGTAGACAAGAAGATTTCTCTTGTAATTGGTTACCGTACTATTACTGGTATCACGTGAAAACTAATGGCGTTAATCTAGCAAAAAAAGTGCAACCTCCAAAGCACGTTTTTAACTACGAATTATTTCCTACCCTATCGGAAAGTAAATCCAGTAATTTCCGTATACCAGAATTTCGGGTTGTAACGAGTTTTGGAAGATCGAAAAGTTAAGTTTGATGAAAAATTTTCAAGATATTTGCCCTTTTAAGTCTACTTGTAAAGTGGAACTGCCGGGATTTCGGAAGGAGTCATGAAAATCATATCGAAATGGAAATGACCAGCTGAGAAATTTACGTTTATTCCCGAAATCGTTCTTATCGAAGGGATATTGTTGCACTATGTACTTAAATTGACTGAATACAAACGAAACTTTGTAATCAGCTTAGTGGAATGTTGAAAAATTATCGATTTCGATGTATTGGCATATGCATTTAAGAAAATATGTCAAATGTGTGATAATCAGTTTTAATAAACTTTTTGATAAAGTTATAATAACATGACAAATTACTTTTTTGAAATTTTTAAATTTGTATTTGATTTTTCATAAATTGTGATATGCAGTTTTTGAACTGCCGCCTTAATTAAACAAAAAATTTTTTAAAAATATTTTTAAAGGTAAGCAATTAAAAATACAATTAAGTATTATTAATAGTTAATTATTTTAAAAAACTGCAAAAAGCCATTTTGTAAATATCTATAAACAAATAAATACAATCAAATCATGTTTAAAATTATAAAAATTATCTATATCTTAATTCAAGAATTCGCATTGTAATTTATTATAGTTAGTATTTGCATTAATTTCTTAAATTTTTAATTTTAAACATTGACATTTTACTTTTATTCATATAAAATTGTTTTAAATGATGTTACTAAAAAGATGTCGAATAATTTTAATTCTAGAAATTAAATTCTATGTTTCAGGTTCTAAAAAATCCAGAATCGGAAAAAGAAGCAAATAAAGACAATAAAGAAAACAAGGATGAGAAAGAAAAGAACATCCCGAAAGATCTGAAAATCCGTAACAGAAAAGAAGATAAGTTTCGCGAAAAGTTAGGCAAAGAGAGGGATGGGAAATTACCCACAAAATCGTACAGGGACAGAGAAAGGGAAAGGGAAGAGAAAAATAAAGATAGAGATGTAAAGCACCAAAAAAAACATGAAGATAAAAAGTTTTACGGGAAAAAGGACGAGAGAGAAAATGTGAAAGATAGAATGGAAGAAAGACGAAGTGAATCAAGGGAAGAAAGGAAGTTCGAAAATAAGGAAGATCACAAGGAGTTCAAGGATCGCAAGTTGGAAGAGAAAAGAGGAAAGAGTTACGAGAAAATGAGACAAGAAAAGAAAAGACTTTCAGAAACGAAAAAACATAGTGTCGCTGGAAATATTGCAGATTCGATCTCTGCGAAAGGAAAAAAAGAAGAAAATTTAAAGCACCATAAGAAATCTGAGGAAAATCACACAAATGTTGTACAGAAAGATAAGGGACAGAATGAAGCAAGTTGCAGTGCTGAGAAACAATATGAAGATCTTAAAACTCAACGGAGAAAAGAAAAGGAGGAAGAAAAACCAAAAACTGATCAAGACGAAGTTTCTAATATCGAAAGTGAGTTGATTTTTAGTTTTTTTTTTGCTTATTTAAACTTTTTCTCATTTCAAAATATTTCAATATGTTTCAAAAGAATTAAAGAAATTTGAAAGATTTCAAGAAATTTCAAAGACTTCAGGAGATTTCAAAAGATTTAAAAATATAAAACTTGAATCCAACACCCTTAATTGTTAAGATGTAATTTAAAATTTCTTTCTAGAAGTTGAGAGAGAGTCTGAATCGCCAGAGGCGAAAAGCTTAGTAGAGGATGCAAAATCTAAATCCAACGAACATCTGAATAATGAATTTGATTACTGCGAAACATCAAAATCACAGCGGCAGCCGAAAGTCGCAAAAAGAAGAAGTTCACTTGAAAGTGGAGGAGAAGGTGGAGGAGATGGTGGAGGAGGAGATGGCGTTTGTTTAAGAAGACACAAATCTTTAGATGGGGGAGATCAAAGTAATTTACAGAAAAACGAGCAAGATGAGAAAGAAAAGGATAAGAAGGATCCTCGACTGGAACGACGAATTAGAAATAAAGTAAGTTGATGATTAGTGCTCCATACTTGACTAACCAACTATTATATTTCAAGAATTATACATTATTAGTTTTAACCGTTCACCTCGACCACGACATTTTGCTATGACTTTACGCTTTAGTTACGACTATTTTTACTTTAATTATACTCTTTGACTATACTGGACAGTGGGACATTGTATAAAATTTGTTTTCAAAATATGTCTTCTAATACTTGAAAGATGCAAATATTTTGTTTTTATTAATTTGTTGAACTTAAAGGATCGACCTGCGATGGAGATTTACAGACCTGGAATGGGTAGATTTAGTAAACAGCGTTTCGAGCGAGAGAAATCTAATAATGATGATCGAGGCTCCTTATCTGAAAGTCCTACGCCTACTTCAGGAGTATCAACTGCTTCCAAGCCTAGTAAACCTGGTTCGGAAGGTCGTGCTGTGACTTTTAAGCGAAGCACTAGCCGGGATATTCCGTAGTCAACCTGTTTTTTTTGGGAGAATTTTTCTTTGCTAATACGTGAGTTAAATTTGAAATTTGTAGAAAATTTAATTTTTATTCAATAACTTATGCCCAGGAAAATAAATCTAGCATACTTTATCACAATTTTTATTTTTTTTTTTTAATTTGAAGTTGGCGGTGCTAACTTTTTGGTTATCCTGGTCATCAAGAACTTTGATTAAGGATGTTGGATCCAAATTCTAACTTCAAAATTTGATCTCATTTTACTTAACAAATATTATAATTAGATATTTTTGCATTGTGTAGCGCTACTCGTTTTTTTAAATAAAAATGTGTATATAGAGCGAAAAAGTGTCTAATGATACGTTGCGTGCAAAATAAGACAATTAAATTTATGAGGTTCAATTTCGAATTCTTCGTTTAAAATTAAGAATTTTAAAAGAAAATATTTTTTTGCTCTGTAAAAATACTCTTGTATTCCGAAGAACACACCTACAGAGCAAAAAGATATCTAGTTCTAATATTTATTGAGTAAAATGAAGAAATTCAATTTTGAGATTAGAACTTGAAACAAATACCCTTAAAAATTATTATTCACTTAAAATTGATTCTAAACACTCTTAAAATTTCAGATTTCGTCTCTTCTTGTCACAGGAATATAATTTTCAGTTGAATGGAAAATTTACATATTGTTGAAATGCTAGAAAACTATTTGACAAGTTTTACACTCTGAGCGTTGATTAAGTAAGAAAAAAGACTTATCGTTATATAATGTTATGTTATACAACGTTTTCAGTAAATATAAACAGTTACTTTGTTTTATTAGCGTTTTTATTTTAAAAAGTACTGAAAAATGTTTTGAATACAACTTGTTGAATATTTTATTTTATTTTGTTATGTATATTTCTTCGACGATTTAGGTGTCCGAGTGGAACTTCTTCGAGCAGGCTTACTAGATTCTTGCTTAATCTTTTTTAGCCGTGGAGATGGATTACCAGAAGACGTGTCAGATCCACTTTTCTTACGAAGCATTCCTGAAAGATGTAGATAAATTTGTCAAAAATAGGAAACCAAAGAAAATGAGATAAAGCTAAAAGCTAGTGATTCAGGTTGTAATTTGGACTTAATCATCTTACTTTGGCAACCATGTGTTCTGCTTTCATTTTCTGAAGATTTTGCAGTTCTACTAGGTGTATTTCTTGTAGGAGTTCTGGTAGATTTTCCTGGTGTTCTAGTGGCTTTGTTTGTTGTTTTGGACACTCCACTCACTGGCGTTCTCCTTTCTTCGATTTCTTCTTCGCTATCAGATTCGGAATCTGAGTCATTTCTGCGTACAACTGGTCTACCCCTTCTACTTTTTCTAGCTGGAACATCGATATTAAATCCGTTTAGTTAAAATTGATGTTTGAATAGTGATGTAAATATGTGTACGTTTTTTAAACTTCAACAGTTTTAATTAAATATTTTTAAAGCAATAAATAAATAATAATAGAAATCAAACTTATACAATTATTGCTTACTGGTTCTAGTTGGTGTTTCGTCTTCACTATCGGAAGAATCTTCCTGCTCAGTGTTCCTTTGCCTTGGCTTCCTCATTCTATTAAGAGGTGGAATTGGAGGAGGAGGCATAGCTTCGCTATCAGAAATAGATCCGTCATTTTCTTCATTTTCTGCCTTTAGCAAATCATTGATCTTTTCTTCCAATTCCAAGCAAGCTGCTTTTGCTTCAGGCTTCCTCTTCGCCGTCTCTATTATTGAGTTGAGGGCCTTCAACACTTGCTTGTTGTGAATCTTGTCTTTTAAAAGGGGCAGTCCTTCGATAAGTCGACGTATGCCTATTAAAGAAATATGCATCGTAATTAAAAAAGAAAAAGGTTTAGTTACATTTCTTCACTTTACTCAATAAAAATTACAATTCGATATTTTTTTCACTCTGTACATATATTCACAGCATAAAATACTGATCTTAACTTTTCTCTTTACGAAAAAAGCATTAAAATTAAGAATTTTCTCACTCTATGCGTATAATTCTACTTAAAAAGTATCGCTACGGAGTGAAAAAATATAAAATTATACTATTTGCTCAGTAAAATGAGGAAATCGAATTTTGAGTATAAAACTTGAATTCAACACCCTTAAACGTAAATAGATACTTACTCTTTGCATTAAACTGCAAAAGCGAAAGGCAATATGAAAGATCTCTCCACTGACGCTCCGTAGTTGCCAACTTGAATCGAGCGCAGATCTTTTCGATAATGGTGTCGATTTGTCTTTCTTTCTGTAGCAAACCTAAAATAAATCTGTAAGAACGAAAAGATAAATTAGGAAACTTTATATGATGATAATTCAATAAATTTTCGTGAAAAGAAGGTATTCATTTGAATAATTACTTGAGGATCTCTTGGAATTTATCTTCATCGAGTTTCAAGTCTGGATCAGAGAGACGAGACAAAATGTCAGGCATAACGTTGTAAAGCGCATTTCCTTTTTGAGAAAGATCTTTAAAGAAAAGTTTGGTGATATGACGAATGTCGGGATTTGGGTCCACAATGGAGAGAGCGAGTTCCGAAACTCTTCCTTTGACTCTAATCATTTCCCTCATGATGAGATTTGACAACATTCGGACACAAATACTTCGAACGTGATCGCTTTTGTCCCTTAGTCTGATGGGCAAGAAAAATATTTATTATTAATTTTAATTATTTTAAAACTTTTGGTCGAATGTAATTCTTCAAAGTAAACTGATACTTACCGTCCATAAATGTGACTCGTCCAAGGCTCCACTTCATTAGGGAATCTCGTTGCTAAGTCTGTCAATCCAATAAGAATATTGGCACGAATTCCGGGGAATGGTGATCGCTCCAAAATAGTGACCAAAAGCTGGAGGTTGTTTTCACAGAAAGAGGAACTGATGGTCATCATCTTGCTGAGAGCAAGAGTGCTGTATGTTTGCAATTTTTCGTCATTGTACTTTTCCGGGTTTTGACAAATGTTGACAACAAGAGGTCTAAAATTATCGAACTCATTTTAATTATTAATATTATTTGAAAACTAAAATAATTAAGAAAAATATTTAGCCTTACACAAACTGAGTGAGAAACCCGTTTTGTGATAGAATTTCGTTTTCAAGAGCTGCGTTAATGAAATCAGCATCGGCATCATCTGCTGAAGCGCCTTCTAAAGCTTCCTCTCCATTGTCTTCTATTGTACTCAACTGTAAGATTCAGGGCCAAATAAATACATTCAATTTTATTTTAAACATCATGAAATTTTCAATCAGGCTTTCACGAAAATTTTCGTAATGTAAAAGTAAAATTTGAAAGTGACTACTAGTCAAAGAAAACTGGAAAATCATGAAAAATTCAGGTATTTCGAAAAAAAATCAATCTTAAACCATGGTTTTAAACATGTAATATTAGGTGTTGAAAATTTTCGCGAAAATATTAGTTAAAATTTGCCTACTTCTTTGTTCCGTCTTGTTACACTTGCAGAGCTTGGTGTAGAATTTGTTGAATTCAAGATAGACCTTCCAAAAGTTTTTCTGCTGCGGGTACCATTTTTCTTCTCACGCAATGCATTTCTTCTTTTGAGTTCTTTATAAACAACGTTGTCTAAATGCACTAATTGTCGAATAGCAATGTGCCCAATCAAATATACAAATCTTGCCAGTATCGTTCCAGTTAATTTCTTGTCTTCCGCATTTACTTTATTGAAAAGTTCGGCACCTTCTATTAATATTGTTTTCGCCAAGTGATCGGGCTGGTCTGCTAAATAGTAAATGACATTTATTGCATCCGTTGCGAAAGAAATGTATCCATTTTCCTTTAGAGAATCAAAATTTGATTTCAATAACATCAATAGTTCTTTAAAAATATCGTGGTCATTGGTGTACTTTATAGGTGCTTTTTCAATGTCGGGATTCTCTTGTTTTATCTGCATAAGTGCTCTGCAGGTGTCGCGAGCTAAAAGCAAATCAGTTTTACATCTAGGACCTAATCCTACTTTTATAAGAGTGTCCAAATTCCCAACTATGATTCCTGTTTCCGCTTGGGCTGCCATTGTTATTAGCATTAATGCTGCTCGACTTTCTTCAGAAGTTGTTTCTGGCAATTTCATCGTAAATTTTTC
Source organism: Synergus coniferae (assembly GCA_032164275.1). NCBI lineage: Eukaryota > Metazoa > Arthropoda > Insecta > Hymenoptera > Cynipidae > Synergus > Synergus coniferae. Next base: position 16,543,826 of record JAUEJJ010000013.1, on the reverse strand, counting down.
CCACAAGACTTGTAATGCTTCGTCAGTAAGTTCATTTTTCGACCGCCATGCTATGATCAATTGAGCAAGGGCTGGGCTCTGTCCAGGTTCCAAAGTCTTGAGTAAATTAATCAGCTTCTTCACAGAGAATAAGGCTTTCTGGCGCGAAGACTGACCAGATTCATTTCCACAAAGATATATTTCCTTGTAGACAATCGCCACGTTGTCGCGAACTGATTGATCGCGGACAAATACTTGGTACAAAGCTTTACGAATACCCCGATCGGATCCTTTTATTTCAAATTGGTAAGCTACTCCGAGCAAAGCACATGCTTCAACTGCATCACCCACAGTTTGGGAAAAGAGCAAATTCTCAACAACAGGAATTGCTTTTTCCATCTCTTCAGCGAAAAGAAGGCAATTTTCAAAATAAGAGACTATTCTCTTTTTATTCTTGACTTCTTCCTTCTGCTTCATGAGATTCCTGTCGCTTGCTTTATCAATGGATTGTGATTCGTTTCTATTATCGTCAACTAAAACAGGGGAATCTTCAGATTCGGTGAATATTTTAGCAAGGAATAAAAGCAGACATTGCTCTTTGTCTTCTATAGACATGCTGTCAAAATCTTCACAGTTAGGCAACAATTTAATAACGTTTTTTAATTGCTTCACAGCTTCCAATATATTTTCACTCAATATTAATTGCCTTACTTGTTCAAAAACGTTGTTTATATTTATGTTTTCATTCGGTTCTTCTCCATTTTCTTGATCCTCGAGAACTTCGTTAATGGTTTCCTGAATATCAGGAAGTTTGGATTTCAAAAGTTCTAATCTTTCACCATCCCCTCGTGCACTTTTGCTAGCGAAAGCCGTCTGAGCTTCCTTTAATTTTGCTTTTGCTTCGGTAAGTTGTTTCGATATAATTCCTTTACTTAGCTTAGGAGTAAAAGGGTTTCCTTCAAGCAAAGCGCGAACTAATTGGAGTGCTTGTTTTCGTACATTAGCGCTTTTGTCTTCCAATCTCAGAACAATAGAAGCTAAAAGTTGTCCTTGTCGGGATAAAGGAATTGCTCGTTCCGAGCATAAATGTTGCCATACTTGAAGGACTTTCGACCGAACGTAGGCATTGCAGTCAAGGATGTGTTCTTCCAAATCATGAAGGCATTCATCGCGCTTGTCCTTTTGCTCATCACTGAGATTTTCACCTGTCAAGGCTCCTAATACAACAACGGACAGGACACCAATTACACAATTTCTCATTGTGTAAGACTAAAACAAACTCATTAAAAATTCAAAATTAAGCACATTTAATTATTCATTAAGAGTGTTGGGTTCCAGCTCTAACTAGGCACTATACTTTCGCTCTTTACAGCGAAAAAGTTTTTACAGGCTTCTATTTAAAAAATGAGTGCCACTACAGAGAGAAAAAATATCTAATTACATTATTTGTTAAATAAAATGAAGAAATCGATTTTTAGGATAACACTTGGTTCCAACACCCTTAATATCAATTTTGTAATTTAAATACAAAAAAAGCATACTTCGTGATCAAGATAACACTTAATGTTATCCAAAATGGGTAAAATTAAATCCGGTGCTGTTGAAGCGATTGTTTCGAAAAACGTTGAAATATTCCGAGCATCCGTTTCTTCTGGTTCACTTTGACTAACTTCTCGCATTATCTCTCTTATCAAACCAGTGCATCCAAATTTTTGAGCCATTTGAGCCACACCAATGGCCAATGGTGCCGCTAAATAGTCGAACATTCTCACTAACTATGGCAAACAGAAATGTATAATTAAATAAAGGCATATAAACGAATATTGATATAAAATTTATTTTTTCGATTTCTTAAAATTTTTAAAAATCGTGGGTGCATTTATGCTAATATTCAAATAACACATGAAATACCTGAACAATGCGAATAACGCAAGAGAGACCCTGATTGTGCTTTTTAACCAAAATCGCCAAAACCTACAATACAAAATGGAGAAAAATTCACTATTAAAAACATTTGCAAGTTAGAGTCAAAAGATGTGATTTTTAATTACTAAATTACTTCAAATATTGCATCTCTTGTTGACTTTTGCCTATGGTCCTTTGTTTCTTCCAGAATGTTGTAACAAACGTCACTCAGAATTCTGAAACATAAAGTTATAATAAATTATCGTTGAAATTCATTCCAACTTTAAATATTTTTACAAAATATGATGTAGTTGGTATGAAAGGGTTAAACTTTATATAAATCAAAATTCTTCGATAAAAGTCAAAGATTTAAGATTTAACTTACGTAAGAAATGAATTTTCAATAATAGGAGGGTTCCAAAGTTTTTGGAGTGGAATCTGCAGCCATCGATGCATCAACTCTAGAGCAGATTGTCTTTGACGTTCCCACTCTTCAACAGCATCAGACTTTTTGATGCCTTTCTTACGCTATTGAAGAAAATGAAAAGATATTTTCAAATATTAGGTTATTTAATGAAATAAAATCAAATTGATTCAAATTTCATAAAATCCATATTTTTAAAATTCAATACATGACTTTTGAGTTCAAAGATTCTTTGAAAGTCAATGAAATTGTTAAAATACCGTTATTATTCCGGTTTCAAAAATTCTCGGCTAAATAGTTATCTGAACTGTAGTAATTATTAAATATGTTTGCAAAGATTAGTTGTAGGTACCCTTCCTATATTATCGATGTCATTCGAATCTTTTCGAAAAAATTCATTGATGTGGCAAATAAATGAAGTCCACAAATAGGCTAACATTTTATTTGCACACAAAAATTCTGCTCTCATACTGTGTGTATCGTTTCCTTGGAGATCCTCTTCTAAGTCTTCAACTAACATTTTTACAGCTACAAAATGAAAATTAGATAAATATCAAAAATTAAATGGCACATATAAATTCAGAAATTTAAAAATTACCTTTCGTTATTCTGTCAAAAGCACGTAAAAATATTTGTATCTCCAGTTTCGATCCATGTACCAGAAGGGAGAAAAACGTGTCAAATGAGTCCAAAATAAAAAGTGTGCGCTTATTTTGTAGTTCATTTTTTGTAGCTGAAAGACAGATATTTTTGTTGACAATGTAGGTTCAAATTTGAACTTTTCAAGTGTGAAGATATATTTATCATTTAAAAATGTCGAGTCTTAAAATTCGATTTCTTGATTTTCGTCAAAAATGAAATCAATGAAGTGATTAAGTTTTTGGAGTAGGTTTCGAAACCCGGAAAAACAAGAGATTAATTGAAATTGCATTTTATCGTTTAATAAACGTATAAAAATAAAGATAAAAAAGCTAAAAGGATAAATATACAAAAATAGTTACGAAAAAGTAACGTGAACGTGACTACTCCGAAATTTTCTGCTATTTTTGACAAATATAACCTTATTTCAACTGTGAAGAAATACGTAAATTAAAAATAACTTATGTTCATTAAAACTAGGTTCATAATAAAAAGATTTAAAATCGTAATTGAAGTACATGAATGGAAGATTACATTTATTATTTAAAATCTAACAAACTTACCATCGAGAGCTTGATTTACAGCCCGAATAGGAAGAACTTCGTTGACAGAATACTGTCCAGCATGATTTTTGAATAGATCGTCCTTTTGTAAAGGAATCACAAAATCCCTTATTGACATTGTTGCTAATGATTCTCACAAAATAATTCAGTGAAAAAGCTATTACAGTTACAAAAAACTGTTATTCAACCATCTTCAACACATAAACGTCAAGCAAACAAATGCACGCACAAGTCTGGTACTAGACGCACAAACGCAAAAGACAAGCCAACGAAGCGAAGCCCCAACTCTGCCCCAACTATAGATACCAACCTTCAAGTTAAATCATACAATTTCAAGAAAGAATTTTAAATAGTCATTGAATTTAAGGCTTAATGAAAATAAGCAAGAAATTAGATGTAAATAAACTTAGTATAAGAATTTGATGGCTGTCTATTATAAGTTAGAAATATTATTATTTTGCAAAATTGAATTTTGTAGTAAGCAATTGGTAGACTTTGTTGATTTGTTGGACTGCGCATGCGTTAAGGACAGCTCGCTCATTGGTTGTAATTTTTTAGCATTTGGCGGGCGATTTCAATAGTGATAATAAATAGAATTGTTATAACCAGATTATAACTAAAATAAATAATCATTAGAAATTGTAGCAGTCACGTGGGCTTTTTATTTAATTAGGAACATTTTTAGATAATTTCTAATGAATATTTATTTTAATTATGACAATTCTATTATAAGCGCGCTGTTCCTACCGTCGAGGGTGCCACAGGGCCTCATGGTCCAGGGATAGGTAGGGGGTTGTAAAATCATATGTAAACAAAATGCATCTGTCAACAAATCTGCTTTTATTAATAATTTTGATCAGTGGAGTATGTGGAAATTTTTGCTCACTAGAAGATAAAGAAACATGCAAAGAATCTTCAAGTGAAAACAAATACTTGAAAGGTATTGTGATTAGTGTCTTCATTTTATTTTCAACAAAACATAACCTCAATCTCTTCATCCCAAATTTCAATTACATATTTCAATTACATATATCAATTATATATGTATAAGTAATGTATAAATGTACAATTTTACATAATAGAGCATATGTTTTTAATTATATAGTCATGTAGTATGTTTATTATTTGCTTACTTAAATCGTTTAAATTCGTTAAATCCAAATTCTAACTTCAAAATTCAATTTTTTTATTTTACTGATTTTAATCAACAAATATTAAAATTATGTATCTTTTTGTCTGCATGCGTACTCTTTTTCGAAATATAAGTATGGCAATAGAGCGATAAATGCTCATGTAATTATAATATTTGTTAAGTCAAATTACGAGGTCGAATTTCGAGGTTAGAACTTTTTTCAACACCCATAAGTTAATAAATAGTTTCTCTGATCAATTATGTATTTTTAAAAATTATTTACAGTTTTTAATGACAAGTATGAAAAATTCTATAAAGCAATTGAGGATGCAGAAGAGAAATACGTTGAATGTAACAGAACCAAGTGTCATTGTTATAGAAGCATTATTGCAGAAGATTTAAATACTTTCAAAAAGAAAGGAATTAGTCGGGAATTAATTGAAAATACTAAAGATAGGTAAGAAAAAATTCCTAGTATAGGTTTGCCGTATTTTTGTTTATTCAAGTGCATGTTATACTTTATCCTACGAGCAATTCAGTTTCGCAAACTTTATGTTTGCAATAATAAATATTTTTCACTTAAACCAGGCCATTTACCTCCGTCTGTACAAAATAATGATAAATGGCCTAGTTTTAACAAAAAATATTTAATATTGCGAGCGTAAAGTTGGCGAAACTAAATTTGATCTTATGGTAATTACCGTATGCCCTTAATTTTTTATTTAATTCTTTTTACATTATTTCTATTCATTGTCAGAAATTTTCTACATCGGAAATTTTTGAGTTTCAGTGATTTTATAATATAGGATATAGAGCGAAAAAATATCCAATAATAATATATTTGTGAAGTGAAGTGAGGAAATCAAATTTTTATTTATTTTAAAGGAATATTGTATTATATTGTATAATATTTTCTCACATGTACATCCTTTTGGATTTATAAATATATAAAATACACTTTTATACAGACATATTATTTTCTGGTGTTTAAAAAACTACATATAAGCAACTTGAAAAAAACTTACAAGCTAAAACCAATATTCTGTAATGTTTCAATCGTTCTCTTCTCTCTCCCAAGAGGTTCAGCTTATATTTTTATTTTAGGGGAGTATTATACCAAATAATAAACGGACGCTTATACCGTGAAAAAGACTGCATGTTTCCTTCTCGATGTGCTGGAATCGAACATTTCATCTTAAAGGTGATTGGAAATATATCGGACACAGAACTCATCATCAACACCCGTGATTATCCTCAATCTAGTAAGCATTTTGGTGGACCCTTACCTTTATTTTCATTCAGCAAGGTATATCTTCAACTGTAAAAGTAGAAAATCACATGCAGCTCTTGTTTTTCTTAATATTTATTTACTTTTTTAGACATCACAGTATTATGATATATTTTATCCTGCTTGGGCTTTCTGGGAAGGTGGACCAGCAATTTCTCTTTATCCACGAGGACTTGGAAGGTGGGACCAACATCGAATTTCTTTAAATAAAGCAAGTTTGGAAACTCCCTGGGAACTTAAGAAGGAGGTAGCTTTCTTCCGTGGATCGCGAACTAGTTCGGAGAGGGACAACTTAATTCTTTTAAGTCGAAGCAGACCAGATATTGTTGATGCTCAATATACAAAGAATCAAGCTTGGAAATCTGAAGAAGTAAGCTTTTCTTTCTGCTAAAAAGTAAAAGTAGCAGATATTTTGAGAGAAAACTCAACGGTTTTAAACCCAAGTGCTATCCTCAAAATTCGATTTCCTTATTTCACATAAGAAATATTGCATGCAACTAGATATTTGTTCTCTCTGTAGTGGTACTAATTTTTCAAATATAAGTATGTTTACAGAGTGAACAAATTTATTTATAAATGAGACTGTATTCAAAACAGAAAACTTTTCTATTTCATCGGCTTGATGTTTATTACCTTTTCAGGATACTTTAAATGCACCACCAGCGACGGAGGTTACATTAGAATCACACTGTGCTTACAAATATTTATTTAATTACCGTGGAGTTGCTGCTTCCTTTAGACACAAACATTTGTTCTTATGTCGATCACTAGTCTTTCACGTGGGCAATGAATGGAATGAATTTTATTACAGTACCATGAAACCTTGGATTCATTACATTCCAGTACCGAAAGATGCTACTCAATCTGAGCTCGAGTAAGATTATTAGCTTTTTAAAATAAATAATTAAATATACTACAACTTGTAATGTCCTTAGGAGTGTTTGATTCGGAACCCAACACCATTAACTGAAACTAGCCAAGCTATTAATTTTAATGAAGTATTTAAAGTTATGCGAGTTTGGAAAAAATTATCCACAGGATTGGTGGAAAATATGTCCACAACCCCTCACTCATGAGTCTTGATACATGGCCTGAACATTTCTTTTATTTTACAGAAATTTGATTCAATTTGCAAAAGACAACGATGAAATTTCGAGAAAGATTGCGCAGCAAGGTAGAGATTTTATTTGGGAAAAACTACGAAATACTGATGTTGTTTGCTACTGGAGAAGATTACTTAAAATGTATGCCAAACTGTTGACTTACAAACCAACCTTGAAAGGAAATCTTATTGAAATATATAATAAGTGAAATGTAGTGGATCCACAAAAATGTGAGTAGATTTTTCCTTTGTGAAAAATATTTTATATTGTGATAAAATTGTGAGATATTTTTTATAACTATTGTTTAAGCGAATCCAAGTTCAAAATTTGATCTCTTCGTTTTACTTGTTTTACTATATAAACATTCGATATTTTTCGCTCTAGCGGTATTCATTTGTAAAATAGAATTATGGGCGTAGAGCGATAAAATTTTGAATCATAATACATTCTACATAAAACCCATAAAATGAAACGATTGAACTATGAGGTTACATTTTTAACTCTTCGTTTCACGTAAAAAGTATTGGAAGTAAACATTTCTCGCATTATGTTGAAATTTTCGTTTGGAAAAAAAAAATACATTTATAGAACAAAAAGATATTTAACTCATTTGTTTAATGAAATTAAGAAATCCAATTATCCAATTTTGAGGTCAGAATTTGGATCTAACCCTCTTAAGCCTTTTATAATCAAATTGCGATATAAGTGACTGATATAACAATATGTATGAATGTTGTAGAAAAGATTTTACAATTTAAAATAAATGTACTTTTATTGATACATACTTATTCGACTGTGAAGAATATATTACAATGGATATAATTACAGATCAGGTGATAACGCCATGGCGTGGCAAGTTTCAATATGAATCATTAGCACCCTGATTTAACAATTAGCTGGGATAAAACCTTGTAACACACCTTTGTCATTTCTGTGCCCATGAATTAACTCTAATTTATTTTAAAATGCTGCACACGGTAATTTGATTACTTTTCTATAACACAAGCACAGGAGTGAAAAATAATACTTATATTGTGATACAAGGCTCTTTACTCATTTTCGCACTCAGGAACTAGAATAAGACTTATAAATTAAGTACTATTAAACATACGTACAATGAATATAATATGCGATGATAATGTGATAGACATATTTCGAACTTAACAGAAGTGGAAGTATCAGCATTTAATGAATATTGACAAAAATTTAAAGGAACGCAAAGTGTTATTTTAACATCGAATTAGGTATTAAAATACCCTTCTTATATTTTAAAAAAGTATCGCTCTAAAGCAAAAAAAAATATTTCCCTGGAAGATGTCACTGAGGATGTGGTATTATATAATATATTTACAAGATAGATTTCAAAGGTATTTTTTATAGTATAGAATAGAAAAAGCTAAATTTTGCATGAAACATGCTAGAGACTTAGACGTTTAATCAACGTGTTATTAAAAAAATACTATATCTAAGGCACTTGCGTTCAAGGCAATCGTCACTTCGGCAAAACTCCATTTTGCTAATTTAAGACATTTCGCTGCTTATATTTTAATTCAGGCAGTTGGAGTCAAAGAGATGCAAAATGAGTACCAACTGCAGAGTGAAAAAAATATCTAATTATAATATTTGTTAAGTAAAAAATAAGAGTTCGAATTTTATGATTAGACGTTGGATCGAAAACACTTAAAGATGGGTGATTCTTACCATGTCTATACAGTGTACAATGTACAATGTACATGCATGTGAGCAATTATGTTTTCGCTAGTTTACTTCCAAAATAATAAATATTTATTGTGGAAACTTTGGAAAGTGGTACAAGGCATTAAATCGGACGTCTTTGCACTATTCTTTCTTTTAAATAAAAAGAATATATATATATATATATACGTTTATTTATTTTCACTTGCAAGTTTTTGATTGCATCCTGTAATCTCGCACCGCCTGAATTATAATAGTTTTTCCTTGTTAGAGTGATATGTGCATTTTTATGACAATATATTTCGTAAAGATACATTTTTAGGGTGTGTGTGTGTGTGTATATACTTTCTTCAAAATTTATTTTATACCATGTATTTTGTAAAAATTTATTTTTGTGGTTCTCAATTCTTTGTGGACGGCAGTGTAAAAGTTTCAACAAATTTTTAGGAGTTTAACATTATTCTATCTTTTCTAGATACTCAAAAGATATGCGTTTTTAATTTTTTATAATACTTAGTTATGCTATTAAATAGCAAAAATTCAAATACTTTGACAAACACGTACGCATCAGACTTTTCAGTTATACTAGAGTTCTATACTTTACTGAGAAGCTAAAATATATACTTTAAGCTAATATCGAAGAACTTTGGTTCCATACCAAAAATTCATTTTTTTATAGAAAAATAGCAACTCTAACGAGTTTTGCTTGCTCTGCGGAATAATTATATTTCAACACGACTTAATTCCTAATGATTGCGTTTACGTAGATCAACGTTTACATTGCGAATCACATCTGTGGATTATTGTGCGCGTCGATAGAAACCTTGAGCGAGAGCGAAAAATTATTAGGTTCATCCTATGGTATAATTGAAATATTTAAAGAAATTGTCTAAACAATTTTTAGTGGAACCCATATGGTACCTACGTAGAATCCTCTTGGAACCCATATGGCAGTAATATTGCATATTGCACATTACACTCACATTATACTCAAATGGATCTCACATGGAACCCACTTGGTATTGGTACCAAGTGAATTCATGACATTAATATAGTACTCACTTGAAACCCATAAAATATCCAATTAAAAAATATATATAATTCATATGGATTCCTGTAGATTCTATGTAGAATCCACTTGAAACCGAGATGCAACCCGTGACATTTTTCGAAATTGGCAAGAATAGTGTATTTTGCCCTAAGGGAGAGATGAGAGACTTTTTTGACGAGTGTATGTTTTCTGTACTAGTCTTAAGGAGTGCTAGAAACATACAGGAGTCGTAGCGAATGCAAAAATTTCCTCCCCCATGGAACGTGCGATATTTTTGATAACATGCATAATTTCAGTCGTTCTGTATGTGTAAAGCGGAACCTAACTTCTACTTTTTACTCCCTAAGGAGTAAAGAGTAGAAAATAAAAAGTACTTTTTAGACTCTAGGGAGTGAAGAGTAGAACTAGCCTTGCTTCATAGACATAAAAAACGGCTCAATTAATGCATGTGTTATGAAAAGTTATAAAAATAATATACCACTAAAAATTTTTCGCTCATCACTCAAACCAAAACGCGCATCTCTTCTGGGTGAGAAACTATAACTTGTCTCTCGTATCATCTCATACTGCCTATTCGCGTAGAATAAAACCTAAAACAATTCAACACTTGTGCATAGTTTGAAAACAGTTCTTTTTTTCTGTTTTTTAATCGCATCAATCATTCTCGCGGCAGTGTACCTAGTCCAATAGAAAATGCTCGAGTCGATGATTAGAGGAAGACCCGTTTTAATAATTCTCGTCAGTTTCGTGAGAGAATTTTTGCTTTTCCATGAGGCATGAGGTTGTTCTTCATGGTTACAACCAGCGTCAAAGTTTTTCAGTTATGTCAAAATAACGCATCTGAGGCTCATAAGGAGTGCCACTATGCTAAGAGCAAAATGCCACGTGACTCCTCTTCTGTCGAAAATACTTCCTACCGCAGAATCTGCAGAATCTTGATTTGATTTTGTGACGAGCTGCTCATCAGTGTCTCCTGTGGAGTTTCATATAAATCGTACCGTGGGCAATTGGAACTAAGTTCGGATGGTGGATTCGTCGCACGAAGGTGCAATTTTGTGCAATTGCACAATTTGTGGAATTACGAACCCCCAACATCACGTGTGTCGGCTGTTGTTTGGAACTTTTTTGGTTTGTTCGAATGGCACTGGCCTGGAATCTACGATCCGTAAGGAAAGTTTCTGGACTCCTCTGGAAATACCATTTTCCCGAATTAATATATAGGATTTTATTTATTGGTTTTTTAATGAGTATTTTCCCTGCTGAAAATCTCAAAATAAAAGATTATATGGGAACTCGTGTGAAACCCATATGGTACCTCCGTACAACCCATAAAGTATACAGGTTGAATTGATATGGATCGTACGTAGAGCCAGATGTGACCCAGATGTTACCTACGTGGAATTCATATGGTTCTCATGTGGCACCCACGTAGTCCCCTTATAGAACCCATGTAGTACCCATTTTTAATTTTTCTTTAATTTGTTTAATGACCACCTTGTTTACGGTGAATTGTAAGTTCAGTTCAGGTAGTTTTTAGAGGATAATAATTGTTATCCTTAACATTGACTGAAGACAATTTAATAAACAATGTTGTTTAACTAAATTATTAACTATTATATTCCTCTGAAAACAAAACTGGACGGAACGGATGTAAGGTAGTGAAAATTGAAGGTCTACAAAACATATTATTGTATTTGAGAAAGCGTGCATTATTTTATGATATTTTGGGATTATTTTTGCAAATATTCATAAATTTTAAAGGATTTAAATTTTGTGGAATTTTAGGTAATTTTAGGAACTTTAAAGAGATTACAGGGAATTTTGAATAATGTTAAGGAATTTAAAAACATTTTACGAAATTTATTGGTATTTTCAGAAGTTTTAAGAGATTTCATGAGATTTTATATTTCAAAAATTAAAAATTCTCAATTAGGTATTTTGCATATTTTTTACAGATTTTGAAATCTCTTAAAACATTTTAAAATCCTTTGATGTGAGATTTTTTAGAATCTTCAGAATCTTTTTAGCAAAAGAAGTACAAAAATGAGAAATTTATCGAGCACAGAGCGCGTCAGTAAATATTAAACATTTATTGCATTAGAACCATATTTCGGTAATTTACAAAGTTAATATTAAAAAATCGTTTGCAAAAATATCAAAGTCTCTTTGATTCCAACTTAGATTTTTGCTGTTTTATATCATGAACTAAAATCGATAAATATGGATAGGATAAGTCGAGGATAGGTGTTATTGAAGGAATGCAGAATATCAAAATGCATCATGCTATAAAATCGAAACTAAAAATAATGTGCGGGTGCGCATAAAAAATTTAATGCTTTTCTAACGAAAAATAAAATATTCGTGCAACAAAACTACACGTGCAAGTGAAACGAAAAGTTTTTAACTAGTGAAATTATACAAAAGTTCACCTTCACCCAAAAACAAAAGAAACATTGAATAAAACAAAGTTAAAAAATTAATACAAATGAAGAATTCAAATTCAAACGGAATTTAAATTAAAATTTCTTTTTAAAATTCAAAATATCATATGAACTAAAAACAAATTTTTAGATGTTTTTTTAAAATTCGAAAGTCATATAGAACCCATGTGGAATCTAAATGGAATAAAATTCATGTGGAACCCATATAAATACTACAGATTTTTTTTCAGTTTTCAAGAAATTTCTTTTTAGAATTAATATAATATTTTATGAAGACGAAATATTCGCTTTAGGGTTGTATTGGTGCTACACTACGATTAGAGAAACCAGAAAATAGGGGAAATTACTAATAATTTTTTTTTAGTCTAAAGTAGTTCCAAACAACATTACTGCCATATTCCAGAATTTTGTCATGCATCTTCGTTTTTGTGTCACACTTCTTCCTCGATGAGTGCATTTGTCTATTATGTCCGATTTGTTTCAATTACATTACCAATAATGCCATTACCATTAAAAATCTCTATGCACCTTCGTGTGATGTTCCACCATGTATCTAATATATGTAGGCACAAATCTATGTTCATGCATTTTCTAGATCTTCAGTTTAGTATAGTGTAATCACAATCATTGTTGAGATGAAAAAAAGTGCAATTTAGTTTTCATCCGATAATGTCAATGGAATTTTGATAGTACAAGTGTGCACTGTGCATGTTCCTGAACAGATTTCCTTACAGGATCCTTTACAGTTGCCCATTCAGATTTCTGTACAGATTCCTGCACAGTTAAATCTTTAGTTTCCTGTACAATTTCCCGTTCAGGTTCCTTCATAGATTTCTATACAAAAAATTGTACAGGAAACTGCAAAAAACCCTGTACATGAATTTTCCTACTTAAAACAATTTTGATAAATTTTTAATATAAATTTTTTACTAATGTTAATAAATTATTATTTTGCAAAAGAAAAGAGACAGAGTAGAAAGATGGAGAGAGAAAGAGAGAAATGTAGGAGCAACAGTGCAATTGTAAACCACAACCGTATAGTCAGTCATATAGATATACTCACAAGAATGTATTTTTGAAAACAAAAAAAACACAAAGAAGGGCAAACAAACAGACATGAAAATAACAAGGACTTATTCTATAATATATTTACTCTGGTTCAACCTTGGATTCGGCGGCGGCGACGCTTTGGCGACATGTTAGACGTACCCTCTATTATGTAAGGCATTTAAAAAAACGTTTTTAAAATAGAACATAATTCGTTTCTAATGAAAAATTAATCAATTAATTCGTTATTTGAATTACTGCACAACTCTAGGAATCACGTCGCCTGGCTAATAAGATTTAGGTTTTGCACTAGCTCAAATATTGTAAGAGATTTATATTTAGGATTATAAAGAGAACTAAAGATAAATATTATTTAAAAAATAAAGTTAATATATAAAAAACGCGAAGGAATTTAATGACAGGTTCCTGTGTAGTTTTAAAATAGAACGCCGGTTTCCATAATGTATTTTTAAAACAAAACACATGTTCTCGTATTTGTTTCCGTGTAAAGAAAGAAAACTACAAAGGTATCTGTAGTGGAAATTGTAAAAGGACTTGTACAGAAAACCGTATGGAATTCTGTACAGAATAATGTAAAGAAACTGGTACGGGAACCTTCAAAAACACCGGTACGAAACCAGTGTTTAGTTTTAAAACTACGTAAGAACTTTCAAGGAATTTTATACAGAAACCTCTATAGGAAATTGTAAAGGGATTTTAAGCCTTAATATCCACTTTTCTTCTGTGTAAATATATCATAAATTATATTCATAAAATTAGTAGAAATAGCTCCTCCACCGTTTCGCAACCCAAATAAATATTTTTTGACACTATACAGAATAGAGATGCACATCTATTCTTTTTGAGTTTTATTCGAAATGAAAATAAATTGTTGCAATTTGTATCTTACATGTAAACATTAAAAAAATTTCTTTTTTTTATTTTAATTGCAACAAATTAGTGTTATTAAATAAGAGCAGTAGCATTTTTAAAGCCCTAACGCATACTAGCCAGGTGTTTGCGACACCACAAAATAAGCGAAAGATTTACGTTTTTTACTAGAATTATTATAATAATATTGCTTTGAATTATATTTTGAAGCTTATCTCACGTGGCTTTAAGAATGGTGGATCCAAGTTCTAACTTAAAAATTTGATTTCTTCATTTTCATTAATAAATATTTTAATTAGTTATTTTTTCGTTCTGTAGCGCTACTTGTTTTTTTAAGTAGAAATATGCATATAAAGAGAAAAAATCTATAATTTAAATACGTTTTGCATAAAATGGAACACTTTAATTTTGAGACTTTTTCTCTACAGACATACTTTTATTTTAAAAAAGAGTACCACTGCAGGGTGAAAAAATACCTTTTTATAATAATCATTGAGTAAAATGGAGAGACTGAATTTTGAAGTTACGACTTAAGCCCAGCACCCTTAAATAATGATGAAGGACAACTTTCAAAATTCCAGACATTTATTATATTAAATTAATCTTAAAATGACTGAATTCTCATAATCATAATAATAATCTTTTAAAATATCTGAAATTCCTTCACACCTTTTAAAATCCCTTAAAATTTTCATAAAGTCCGCTAAATTCCTTAATTAATTTAAATTCTTTAAATAATTTGAAATCCCTTGAAATTCAGGTGATTTTTTTCACCTTAAATATTACTTTCTAAATTTTGAATTTGTGTTTTATTAAAACTATTATTATGACTGTATAATTGTAAAAATAAAAAAGGTTTAAGCAACATTCAATTTTATCAAAAAAAAAAAAAGGAAAGTGGAATATTTCATCATTTTAAATAGCCTGGAATTTTGTCAGTTTTTATTTAATGATTTTAAAAACATCACTTTAAGCTCAAGTACCTGCGTCTAAAATGATGTCGTCTACGCCATCGTGAATTCCGATAGCGTCGCCGCTTGCAAATTTCGTGGAGACCTCATCCAGGTTTCCACCATAAACAGACAAATCATCTTTATCTTTCCATTGAATATTACCTAGGGTTCCTCGGCTAGCCCCTTTGCAGCCAAACCACCAGTAAGCAGTCGCTCTTGGAAAAGCTGGATCAGCAGAATCCACCTGAAAACAAACATGTAATAAAGATTCTTAACTTTTAATTTAAAATTTATTTCTGTAATTATTTTCCTACATTCGAGAAAAAATTATAGGAAAATAATTATAAGCCTTTACTAATTTTTCTATATTTTTTTCGTTTATTATATAATATAATATTAAATATATTATATTAAAGATAGAACGAATAGTAGAAATAACTCACAGAGAAAGTCCTATCATTGAATCTATAATAGGTGTTTCCCTTGAAGAAATATGTGTATCCGTGATATGTCAGAGCAGTATCTATATTATCTGGGACTCCTTCCCAGTTCGAGATCAATTTTGGATATGTACTCTTCACGGGTGGTCTTTGGGCAGGATCGAACCTCCAAAACTTGGTACCCTTGTAGAAATAGATCTTCCCATTTCCGGTCCAAACTGTGGCTGCGTCAATATTATCTGGAATTCCTGTGAATCCTTCGCTGATATCTTTAGGATAATCGCCATCCATTTTCTTGCCAATATACCTCCAGTACTTTGAACCCTGTAATTAGATAAATATTTGGTAAATTTTTCATATCATAATAAATTATCCCCAGGATATCCCATCAGGAAGGCAGGATTTTCTCATGATAACCAAAAATAGTCCTAAGGGTATCTCTAAATAGCTATCAAAATATCAAAAATGTTTTATTAAGGATATCCAAGGGATATAAGACAAGCAGGGATTTTTCCTTACCTTGAAAAAGTAAGTTTTTCCATTCTTGTAAGTAAAGGCAGCGTCTATATTTGGTGGTAAGCCTTTCCAGGATGAACTGATGAGTTTCGGGTAACCACTAGCAATTCCGTCTGCTGTTAACTTCCAATAGTATAGTCCTGTGAATTAAAAAATTAGAAATGGTTAAAATTAAAGAGTATATACTATAATCACTTTTCATCAAGTTTAATATATATTTTAACTCATTTTAATCGAAAAATAAGGGCATTTAATTAAACTGAAAATACCTTTGAAGGCATACGTGTGACCTTCGGCAGAATTAAACATTGCATCAACTTTAGGATCCGAACATAAAACAGGATCTTCTTCTCCTGGGGGAGCTACTGTAGTTCGGTGGTTATAAGTAGTTCCACCATCTCCGTCATCAGATTTGGAACCATACAAAGCCTAGAAAATAAAGTCGTAAATTATGCAAGAATTTATGAAAAATTTTATTGTTACATTTCATATTATAGTATTTACTTAAAACAGAATTTCCTCAGAACGCATCGCAATGTCACTTTTTAATTTTTAATATGTACATTCAGCCGATATCCAGCTTATTATACATATTTAATTATGGTTTTACACCAAGTTTGAATTGAAGTAGAATATCCAGTTCTGAACGTAATAAAAATTAAAAAAATATTTCCGTATTCGACACATAGGATTAGAAACGGTTTTGTACACAATGAAGAGTTAGGAAAATCCACGTGATGACTAAGTAGTTCAGTAGTCATTTTTTCTTTACCTTGTGCAGTACATGGAAACTGGATTTTATCCTCTTAATAAAGTGTTGCAGTTCCTCTGAGAATATGTAGTAAATCAGATTCAAACAATTTTCACTGAATTGCTTACCAATAAAAATTGTTAAAATCTTCCATTATAGGAATCCTTTTATGATACGTATTATATTGTGAATTGTTACGAATGTGTAAAATTTAAAAAAAGTCGACGGAATCGGAAGATTCAATTTAAAATTTTCCGGTAATTTATGGTATCCTTACAAAAAAATTATAGAAAAATCATTATAGGCCTATACTGATTTTCCTATATTTTTTCGTATGGGTACATTACCGAAAATTTTCAGAAAAGTATATATTTTTCATAATGTTATATTTTTTTGTGAGAGTACGTACTTGTATTCCTTGGATGTCATCACTGTCTAGCATAAAATTAGGGTCATATCCTCGATAAAATGGTGCCATTAATGCGGACTTGATATCACTATGACTCAAGCCAAGTGAATGTCCGAATTCATGAGCTGCCACTTGGAAGAGGTTTGTCCCACGATAACTTTGAATAGACCAGTGTTCCGAATCATCAAAATGAGCATCACCACCGTAAACTGGGAAATATGCATGAGCTAGGGTTCCCCCAGGTCCATCGAAGGGATCACCGTCTCCGTGCTCTCCTCGTTCGAATCTTATTTCTATGTGAACCTATGAATTATTCAGATTTAGATATAAAAAAGTGACAAATTTCATTACAATATAAATCGAATATTTTTCAATTTCATTAACATAAACATCTAACAATAAGTAAACAATATTTTTTGAAAAAGATGAACCTTTGAATTTTACGTAACTAATTTGTATTCTTTAAATTTTTTAATTCCAAATTCAAATATATGTACATCAAATTTTTCCTCGTTTTAGCCCCAGAACAATTTTGAAACTTACTTGGCCTGACTTTTTGGGAGTGAATGTTAAGTCAGTATAGTCAGACCAGACGGAAAAAGCTTTTGCAACTTCTTTATCAACTGCTCCCTTGTCCAGTAGTCTTGGGTATTTGCTTATTTTGTAAGTCAGTTTTTTCACTCGCCATCTAGAACCTGCGGAACAAAAAAATGAATTAATTACATAAACACTTAGGCAAAACCATAAGCCTTAAATTCATCATTCATGATATAAAGTAACTCGTTACCCGTCACCATTACCTAAAATAATTAACGGTAACGGTAACTTTTTTGCAGGGCTTTTAATTTTTGGGACTTTTGGTGTATTTATTTCTTTGTTAGCATAAAAAATATGTCTTCTATAGTTATTTCTGATACTTCTGGTGTGCTGCAATTGTCGCTTCTGTCACTCTTCAGTAAATCGGTCCTCGAGAGTTTCATGAATCTGGAATGGATTAGATAATCGACTGCTTGCTCGTTACGTCATTGCTAGTTGGACACGTAATGTAGTCACGGTAGGCAATATACTTTCCTAATTTATTGCTGAATTTGCTAATTGTTATTCGGTCACGCGAGACTCTCGAGAATCGGTACGAATGAAAGAGAGTGCGTTTTTAGCGTGCTCACTCTTCCTCCTGAATTTACTTAGGCGTGAAATGCAAACTAATTTCGACACTACGCAGTGACCGAACCACGGAAAAGGAAACATTTGTGATATAAGAAAATTGTCACACCAGGCAAAAAAATATTGTTTTAAATCTGAGTAAGAAGTTGGATTTTTTTAGTATATGAAAACAAAGTTCTTTACACTGGACTGTAGGTAATGAAAATACAATATAAATTTAGTAAAGAAAATATAGTTTACCTTGAAGTGCATATCTTTTTGATCTTCCGTCAGAACTCGGTCCCACTTTATCTTTAACACCACACCTTGGCAAGGACATGATCTGGGCAGTTTCATCGTCCAGAAATCCTGAAATAGTTAAAAAATAATCTCAATAAAATTTAACTAAATCAAACCAACTAACTTTTTAATTAACTGTTACATGTGAGAAACCTATTATACCAATCTATCTTAAAGTTTCATTTATTTAGTATTTTTAATAGCAAAAATTCTCAATATTACACGTTCGAAAAATTGATATAACAGAGATTTTTCCGTGTACAATGGATTATATAATTTATCATATCTTTGTATCACCTTTACAATGTTATTTTAATTTTTCTCTTGTATTTAGAAATTAGTGAGTATCATTCAAAGTTATCGATTTCGAGGGTTTGCTTTGCGCCTTTGCGTGTACACTGTATAGAGTACACATGGTTTTTCTCTCTCCTAGAATACTTAGTTCGTGAAATGATTTACATTTATTATGAAATTTAACATCGAGATTGCATGTTACGTGCTCCATGCATTCACGTGAAGCTTTTGTTCGTGGTGTCATTATCACGTTATCATTTAAAATATTTGAGGTGTAGCTAGTACATTCCACTAAAAACGTTTATTAAAAAAAAAAATCTTTAGATTGTTGACAAGTCTTTGTAATTGTATATTAAGCTCGAACAAGTCAAGTTTTTTCACACCCTAGCTTTTTGTTTGCCTCCTTTTTTTGCGGAAGTCTCAAGTTTTACAACGACTATAAGAAAATTGTAATAAACATATAAATCGCGAAGACGAATACGCAATCTTGGTTAGATAATTCATCCGTTTGCCTTCACTTTTTATTGGGTCCCATCGAAAGACCGAAACTTCTGTGCACTTCTGTGCCACACTTTTATAATGTTTACGATCGATGATGCCTCGAGCAGTTTTTCTTCCTTCCTACATCTTTTTACGCTCTACGAACATCACAATTTCCTTCAGGATACTTCGTCACCTTGGCATAAATTCATAGGTATCTATAGCTTCTTTCAATCGATTGAGTTATAATCTAAATGTTAGTGTAGCGAATCATCTTGATAAAGATTTTTTTTTCTCACGTAATTTTCGTAGTATTCAGCATCAAATTTCTCGATTATTGATATTGAAAGAATGTGTCAAAAATAAATTAAAACATTGACTCGGACAACAATTAAACAATGCAATAAGGATCAGAATCATACAATCGTTTTACAACATTGAACGGATAAGTGGCTATAACAGTATTGTACTTGTTTATCAAGTAGAGTTTACTACACATCTTACATAATCACAATATAAATGTAGGGGAGAGACAGTGCTTCATTATGACGAGCTTTGTATTGAATTTATTGCACCTTAATTGTAATTAAAACAAGTCCCAGAAATAAATTCCAAAAATGTTATTTCCAGTGAACGTAAGTCCCAAATCCTCAATTCTTAAACGTAAAGTTCAAAAAGGCCCAAAAATAACGTTCAAAATCTATTAAAGTTTCCATAAATTTTTAAAAATTTTTTGAAATCGCGAGAAATCTGTTGAAATCACTTAAAATCCTTCAATTCCCTAGAAGTCCCTAAAAATCTTTTGAAATGTCTAAATTCTCATGACATTTTTTTGAAGTGGTGAAGAATCCTGGACAGAAATTTCCTCTCGAGTTCAAATATTCATTGTCTTTGTTTCATAGACAAATTTAAAATACTAATATGGATGCTTCCATTTATAAATGGTAGTGAATGGAAGGATGTTGGGTGCCTTGGTGACATTGACACTGACTTCTTAGGAGACCTCGACTCATTACCGCAAGGAATTTCAGTATTCATTACGATAATCAATATGGTTTGGCTAGCAATTTTATTTCTTCCGTTACTTGTTGCAGTTAATGCCAATCTCATCACCAAGAAATTCATTGCGACGGCTACGAGAATAAAAACAAAATACTGTCGCTAGTCATTGTCTAAAATTTGCACAACTACTTTTGCTTTCGAAAGATTCCATTCCGGTAGACTGATTCTTATTTATTATAATTTCATTATTAATCTCATAAATTTAAGGCCACGATCAATTACGCTCTTTTTCTCACCCTAAGAGAATAATGCACAATTGTCGACAAAAACATTGACAATGAAGAAATAATGCAGCACTAACCAAATTATTGACTAAAATGACAAAATTCAAATCACTTGAATTCCAATTTGCAATTGCACAATTTTAACCACTTCTTTTAATTTTCTATTTGGAAGGTATTGAGTTTGAAAATTATATATTTATTAAGTTTTTTTTTTCTTGCACACTGTACTTAACAGCGATTTGAATTGATGATCTTTTATCCTTTCTAATTACAGATTGCGTTAAGGCCATTAAATGTGCAGGTAATAGAAAATCGTATAGTAGTTCAAAACAGCCGCAAATCCTTGGGATTAATCACACTTTTAATTAATATGAAAAAATTCTTGTTTTTTCAATTTGATACCACAGTTCTCTCAATTTATTTAAACATGGCAGATTCAGTCAATCTGATTCAATCTGATTCGAATGGACTCGGTTCGAGTCGGAAACAAATTTCAGATTGGCTTAGATTCATTCGGTGAGAATTCCTATCCGAAACTTTCACTAAGGAAATCATTCGAAATAGGAATGAATTCAAACTTGAAGTGAAAAACTGACTCGGAGATAATGCGAGTGTGGTGGTGAACTTTATTTAAAGCTGACGTTTGTACTTCTTCTCAGACGAGTTTCTCTTTGAGACTTCGACCTTGGCAGTGAGCACAGGGAAATGTTTGTTCAAAAGGTATCTTGTAGATGGTATTAAACACAGCTGCAGCGCCACAAATTAGCATTTTTGCTTTTTAACGACGCAGTCGAGAGCAACTCGGGATGGTACTTGAAGAAGAGAGGGCCTATGACCCTTTTTATTAATTCAAACATTTATTTTCGCCTCAACCGACTGCGACCGGTTGGACGACCGTCTCGACCTTCACGGTCTAGACTCGTGAAAATGCACTCACACAGCGGTCAATATTCAAATAATGTGGACCAATGGTCCACTGGACCTTTTTCCATCTATCCCAGGTTAAAATCTTCCAACTTCTGCGTTTTAACGATTCGTATCAATCACCTACTTTTTTTTGCGAGACATTGCAAAAAAGGTCCTTTCTCAATAAAATTTGCGTCTTCATGAAATAGACATTCTCGACATCCAAGAAATATTTGTTACCTTATTTCGGATCTTGCTTTTATTATTGCTATTTTTTTGTCTTTCATTGTTGTGAGTTTTGGTCCTTGTTTTTTTGAGTTTGAGTCTTATTTTTTATTATCTGGGCCTTTGTTTTGGTCCTAAATTTTGGCTTACAGAAATGAAAATTCTCATGATAAATAATTTAAGATTATTTTCCCTTCTGCTTTGAGCATTAAGTGTTCGATCTGACAGAGTCACGCGTTGGGAGCTTTCTGAATAAATTCACTTTTAAGTGCATTATATACATGGGTACGTGGATGACTCACGTATATACACATGCAATTAGCCATACAATGCCTGTATGCATAATTGGTATCAAAAGCACTTTTTTATCCTTCTTCTAGAAACGAGGACAATGGCGTTTCTTACTTGTGAGAAACAGAAGAATTTGTTCTGTTTTAAAGTGCACGCATGACTTTATTTTAACCGTTGCCAATTCAGATTTTTTTGCACTTTAAAGTGACAAAGAGTGTGTAATTATTTCTAGAGAAAGATTTGAAAATTAAAACGAATTTTACTTTTCTCAGAGTTAACTTATGTCCTCGCTTACGACTGAAAATCAAGAATCTTTCTTTCTTTCTTTCTTTCTTTCTTTCTACATGTATAATATAATATTGCTTCTAAAAGTACCTGTGATGTTTAATCCAGCAAATGATTGAAATTCCGAGATGGCTTTATACATCGTGTCTTCGGAAATGATTCCACCACTCGTTGGGTTCGCTGGTGGCAAATATCCGAATTGCGATAGATACCTCTGCAACAAAGATAAAATGAAATTATTACTAGATTTAGTGCCTCATAGCCTCGGCAAAATTATATCACTCGTATTTGCTCAATTTTGTATGTACGAGATATTCGGGATTGACTCAGCATGACGCAGGGAAAAGGTGTTATCAAAGTCGCACAGATAGTATTTACATTATACGCAAGGTCACATTATGATACGAAATTACAAAAAGGAAAATTGCTTTCTGGGATCTACTTAAAGATACAATAGCACAGTAAATCCAATAATTGTATAATTATGACAAAACGATTATACATTGGCCAATTAACGATACACTCGTATAATAACCAATGAAGGCAAAACGCGTCTTTCTTATACGTTCCAAATTATGCATATCGAACGTTTCCTGTTGATCGTTGTCCTTGGCTTGCCAACAAAAGTAAAAGTTTTTAAAAAGTAAAAAAAAATATTTATAGACTTTGCCAACGACACTGTTCCTGTGAAAAAGTAAGAAAACCGAAGCAAATGTGGTTTATTGATGTTGCGATTCAAATCCGCTGATGTTACTTTTCCAAGCAGTGCTAATGAATTTCATGCAAATTGAATAGAATACCAACATTTATTAATTTGTTAATTGTGTGTGTCTTAACAAACAGGAAATACTGGGAAATTTATATAATGGATTTTAAAGTTCTTAAAGAATTTTGAGATATTTTGTACGATTTCAGAAGACTGAAAAGGTTTAGTAGATTGCAAAGAATTTTAAAATATTTTAAGATTTTAAATATTTTAAGTAATTTGGGGGATTTTAAAAGCTTTCAAAGATTTCAAGTGAAAATTTATTTCACTTGAAATTGAAAATTTCAAAGATTAAAGTGGAAATTCAGTGGATTAATATCATACAAAGAAATGAAAAAAAGAAAAACAACATCGACTCAAAAATCTATTAAAAAGATCAAACGTATGGATTAAAATTCATGCCTATTTTTCCCTTCATTTATTCTCACGATAGAATCGAAGAGTTCCTAACTACCGAGATTGACGGAGCCCACATTCAATTTTTGAGATTTGAGAGATATAATATATGTATATACTGAATGAGTCAATCACACTCGACATAACAACCCATGTGGATGTGCTGAAAGAGATTGATTTGCTTAACGCTTCAAGATATATGCAAATTGTAAAATTTACGGCAATTTCTTGTAAATCAGCAATTTATAAAAGAGATAATACATACATGCAAAATATGCATGTGTATATGCATATTATCTCGAATAATTACCAGCAGATGTTTGAATATAAAATGTAATTCTACAGGAATTTATAATTTTTAATCCACCCCTTATAGGTTTAGATGGTTTTTTTATTTCATTGTGTTAAAATCGTAGTTAAAATAATATTCTGCTACTGAAAGAAGGAATGACTCATTCACAGCTGCTGAAAGGACAAATGTAAATCGCATGCAATATATTATGCGAATTGATGGTAATAAGAATGTCGTGCGATCTCAATTTGGTTGCAAAAGACTTTCAACAAGCCACCTACGTTCCACGAATTAAGATAAAAATTTATTCAGAGAAGTTTGTGACCCAAATTTCTGAAACAAAGCGTTCAATTGGTTCATTGATTTATTGATAATATATAGGTAATAAACTTATAGCGGCGAAAATATTGAATATTTCGCGCCCATTAACTGTTAAATTATCGAGGCTTTCAAACTGAAAGCTTTTGAAAGAGGATGATAAACCGCACAGGACTGTATAAAAGAAACTTTATATATGTCAATATTATTATTAATGTTGTGGAGATTTAAAGAAGAAGGCTTTTTAAACATATTATATTTAACATTCAAATGCTGATAACTTCGTGAAAACAATTATTTTTAGGATAAATAAGATATAGGATTTGTCAACATAAAAAATAGGTGTAAGCGTTATTTAGATAATTGATAGCATTAATCTTGTTCGGCATACCTCTATGATTCAGACAGAGATTTTCTTTATCTTTTACGATTAACTGTTGAAAAATTTCGTAATAAAGTGTCTTCCAAGAAATTTAAAATAACTTTATGAATGAGTGATGGAAGGAAGGTGCGTATCGTATATGTATAATGTGTAATCCGTAACTTCTAAGAAATCCGATTTTTCTGAATGAATTGCAAATCGCGTGGGTGCTGGGTACGAGAATGAGCCACGCGTGAATGGCAAATCAGTGAGTGGACTAGCAAAGATGTAGAAAGTATCTTCGCAGATATGTATATAGTACATTGCTAAATAAGTATGAGTGGGGAAGTATTTATTGTAGGTGAAGAGATGTGATTCAGACCACATGGATTTCTGAGAATTTCTGGCCGCATCACTCGTATCCTTAATCTTTATTAATATATTGATTATAGCAGCGAGTGCTACTTTCCTAAGGAACTTTGTTACCTTCCACAATTATTCAATTATTCATGTTGAAAGGGGACGTTTGATTATATTAATGTTCTGGGCTCGATTATGTGTAATTTCACATCTTAAACATATGATTTTAGAGGGGATTTAAAAATATTTGAAGGAATTTTTGTTAAAATTTCAAGCGATTTGAAAATATTGATATAGATTTTATGGGATTTCAGGTTTTTAAAAAAATGTGAAGAGATTTCATGGATTTAAAAAAAATCTAGGGATTTCAAAAGACTTTAAATATTGGAAATGTTAAATTTTATGGGAATAATATACAATGCTGAAGAAAATATTATTCTATCAGTTTTTAATTACTTATTTTACTTGTTGCTACAAATATTTGTGAGGCGAAAGGAATCTATAACCAAATATGGATTGAACAAAAACAGGTCTTTCAAGGTAAGTAAAATACTGGACGTTTCTGGACATGGAACACATTATCGGAAACTTAGGCGCGTTTAATGCATTTTTTTAAACAAGTATATATTGAATAATATTTTAATGATTCAGATCTGTAAAAAAAACTTTTTTGAATCAAAAAAATTTTTTAATTTAACTATTTTTTCTTTTTTTATTTCAATAGAAAGTCGATATAAAATGCAAAATAGAATAGTCTTGCAATTTAATGCTTAAAAATTCTACAATCTATTGTTATTTAAAAGAATGGAGGCAGTATTTCTGTAAAATATACAGAAAAAGTGAAACTATCAACACTTTATAGTAACACGAGTATTCTTTTTCTTTACTATACGAAATCGTTGAATCAATCAAAGCGTGAAATTTTAAAAATAATCAGAACTTATAAAACCCAATCTATTTCCACCAGTTAAAAGATAATGATCGACGGCGCCTTTGTTAGAAAAGCATCAATTCTATTCGTAATCATCAAGAATTTTCTGGAAGAATTGTTAACAATGTCTATCCATAAAAATTGAATTTGCACTTGAACATCATCAGCAATTATGTCATCGCTGAAGGTCACGTCGTGTCACTTTGCTACGTGCAAATTTGCATCTTTTATTGATTTCTGCTTCCTCAATTATCGAGAAATATATATGCCAGTGGAATTCAAAATATTTTATGAATTATATTCTGACTGTGGTCGATATAATATATACATATTGACCTACTTATGTAATGAGGGTAGTGTAAAAATGTTAACAGGTGTATTTGCATGTAGTTCAATGAATGGAACCTGCATCTGCGGATATAACATTTAAGGTCGGATGAGGTTAACCTGAAAACCCGTGATTTGTTATATTTGAATCAATGTGCTTAGTCTAGCGATGCTCGAAAGGTCAGACCGTCTCGCACTGTTACACATTTTACCAGGACACGGTCATTAAATTTATGTTTCTGATTCTGAATCGCTGAATGAACCCAGAAAAACTCAAATATTTTACGCTTCGCACGATCATCTATGTGATCTATGAAATAGTGTTTCCGTCATTTCGTCAATCAACATTATGTTTACATTATTTACACAGTAAAAACTTGAGGGTAAGTTTTTATCGCAGGTAAAATTAGAATGGTGTTTAATTTACCTTGATTGAGATTGATATATTATAAAACAATTATAAAAGCATACGTAAAATATAATATACGATATATATTTTGCATATTGTTTTGACATGGCTTTGTCGGTTTTGTCAATCGTCATACGCCATGGTCTTTAAGTAATACAAGGTGTATCGAATTCATTTTTTAAAACTGAAATTCAGGGTTGGGAACATAATTTACTCACGGCATTACAGAGAGTAAATGTACCCAACCCAGAATTTTAGTTTTAAAAAATGAATTCGACACACCTTATATTATTTAAAGACCATGGCGTTCGACAATTTACATTATACATATATACAAAACTGTCTAAACAATATTTCTTCGGTATTATATTTTTTCAAGGTTCGATTGACATTTTAATCCCAATCAGGGTAAATTAAACAACGTTCTAATTTCACGATTTCACCTGCTACACTAATTGAAAGTTAACCAGTGCTCAAAAAGCTTTAATATGTCTCTTTAAAGTTTATGTCACTCCATTTGCGTGAAGATTTAACAATAAATAAGTTTTTTAAATTTAATGCGCCCTGAATTATGTATACATTACATACATTACGAACACTTATACATTGCATAAGTTACATTATATAAATGCATAAGTACAAACTAATTTTATAATTAACTTAAGATTGGGTATAAAAGTTCAACAACATATTATGCCAATGTTTCAGTTTAGTCTCAATTACATTTTAATATGACGAGTGGGCATTGAATATGATCTTTTTATTGTGCTCGATGGCAATGAGATTTTTATTGTAAATATTGTGGGTTAACCTTGTACTCTTAGCAGTGACCCTTCAATTAAATTGAAGGTCACAGTTCTTTGACCACGCATGCATAAATCAGAAAGTGGTACATTAGACAGTGCAAATATTTCTTTGTAAGCTATAGAGGAAATATTTTTTTTTAGGGTGAACAATGTTTTAAGATTTAAATGGACACGAGATTCTTCCACTCAAGATAAGAAATCTGGATAACATGAAACAAGGAGATTTTTTCTACATATGCAATACATTATTGCGTACTAATTATTACAGTTTATAATAATAAGGAAGCACGAATAGTCGTTACCTTCATAACGGGGTCAAGGAAACGGTGAGTTGTGCTTGTATAAAATACGATAACTCGTTCAACTATATATAAACACCACAATCGATCATGGAATTCGGTTAATGCAGTTCGATCTAAATACGTGACTTAATACTTAACACGTACAAAACAATATCATCAGACAATATTCTCTGAAAATTAAAATTTTTTGAGCCTATTAAATAAGAATATTTTAAAAAATCTGGAATCACGTCTACACTCAAAAGTCGAGAGGTCAACCACCGACATTTAGAGCCTTCAAAGGTTCGTAATTAATGTTTTAAGAGGTCATATACCGACATTTAAATATTTATATATTTCAAACTTGACAAGCTGCATATTTAAGTTTCCTAAAATTATTTTTAAATTCCCTACACGTTTTTGGCTAACCATTTTCGATTGTGGTCCCTAAAGCTGAAGTGAAAAATGTGCAACTTAACGAATTTAAGTGCATCTTTTATGTTCTCTGGAAACCCAGAAATGACTTATTCTTTAAATACACGAATTAAAAGAAAAAAAGGAAATTTACGAGATCCAAGATCAAACATGTCTCACAGTAATGTTTTCTCAGTTCAGGGAACCGGTACGATGCAACCGAAGTCTTTGTACTCGCGCAGCTTGCTTGTTTGCATATATATATTCGCGAGGGAGAAAGATTCTTATTCTTCAAGACATTTGACGATTTTTGCATACAGCTTTTGCAGACTTTAGCCAAAACAGCTTTAATGTTGTTACTGCAACCCCATTGAACTTAATGCTTGACCCAGCACGATCCTTTTCACGAGCGTCGTTTAAATTCAGGGGGTATAAATAGTATAACTTCAAATTTCACTTATTTTACATTTCACTTCAGCCCCTCTAAAATTATGCAATTTTCTAAGAATTTTGTTGACAAGCCTTTGGAGCTTCTGTATTTTTGTTAAAAGCAAGGTGATAACCGCATGAATCACGAGACATCACAAAAACTGCTGATTCAACTACTCCGGAAGTAATGCAATGTATTTACGCTAACACATGTGGCATTTATGTCTGAATGAATCATCTGTGACTTAGAACAGAGTGCATTGGGTTTTACTTTTTTTTTTTTTTTTTTGGAATAACTCTGATGCGAACTTTTCAAGAGAGTCTGCTTGTTGAAGCGTTCCGATTCTTCTGCGAGAGAAAGTGTTATATACACATTAAAGTGTTTATACACATGAGTAATCGTTTACTTCAAAGTGCGCATTGAAAATCGTTAAATTTCGTATTATTTCATTTTTCTGCTTGCTAGAATATTTGAGTCGATACAAATTTTCTGCAAATGCAATAGGGTTCGAAGAAAATGCATTGAAAAAGCCAATCTACAATTATTGCGTAACAGTATCATATTCCATAGTTACAGATTAATTTTTCAGTGAGTCTCGAAATAATTATACAATTTTCTCGTGATACTTCGGCACGTGCGTATTCACGAGCTAGTTGCGTAAAGTTTCATGTAAATGTCACCTGCTTTAGGATGTTATTATATGTCGTTTGATAAGAACTTCCAGAGATACTATTTTCAAACATTGACGTTTGAAATTTCTAATTGACATATCTCACTCATAGTGTACCTATTTTATTGCCAAACCTAAAGGATGTTAAGAGAATTTTAGGAATTTTAAAGGATTTTCAAAATAAAAAAGGATTGAAATATTATATTTTTTTGGTCCATATGCATATTTGTATTTAAAAATACAGAGCCAAAAAACATCTAATTATAATTTTTGTGGTTTTAAGTGAAGAAATGGATTTAAGATTAGAAATTGATTTCCACGCCCTTTAAGGGATTCTTCCTTCTTTCTTCTGGTATGAAAGCACCAAAACGTAGATTTTTGAATTCTGGCCATTATTTGGTTTTAAAACGGTTCACGCAACTGTCGACTAGTGACCCCGGCCTTGAAGAGGTCATTGTAATGCTCGCGCATCAGTATTCTACGTCCTCGCATCTTTACCAGACAACACTTGAATATCAAGCCCCCAGGCTTTGTGCGATCGTTCAATATATTTTATTGTTCCCCCTATCCCACCTGTGCTGTGTGAATATGGGGCTGATTGCGCACTGCGCTTACTGTCCAATGTCCAGTCTAGGTATAAGGGTTCTGATATATGGAATCCAATTGAAACCGATTCTATGGCTTTGACAATATGGATATGACACTTGGCCTCTAGCGCTTATAAATTTTTACCGATTAATCTGAAATTTTTACTGTAGTTTAATAGTAATATTCTTTAGCGAACTACGTAGGATTTTGTCGAAATATTGATTTTAAAAAAATCGCGTTTGAAGGTAAAATGGTCTTTTTTGATACAAAAATTGGTAGTAAATCGTTAACAGAATTGAAGAATTTTTATCAATCAAAAAAAAAATCCTACTTGATTCACTACAAAATGTTATTATTAGGCTGCGGTTAAAATTTCAGATTAATCGGTAACTTTAAACAAGATTTACAAGGTGTAATAACCTTAAGGGTTTTAAAACAAAATTCGATTTCCTCATTTTCGGATGAAATAGAAATGTGTAGACGAAGGACTTCCAGTTTGCCTTGAATTTGATAATCATCCAAAAATATATTTAAAAAATGCGGAATTTCATCCTTGAAGAACACGTTTATTGTAAGATATATATTGTGACGTCGCAGAATAATTTTATCTTAAGTTGTTGTCAGCAGTATCACGTTACAAAGACAATGATTTGGAAGGACACATCGAATTATCCATTGCTTTCGATTAGCGTTCTTGGGTGCAGAAAAATCAGTTAAGATAAGGATAATTTTAAAGAATGGACTAAGGTTTCAAAGAATTTCTAGGGATTTCAAAAGATATCGAGAGATTTATAGTCTTAAAAAAAAAATGAGGGATTTCAAGGCGTTTTTCTAGGGAGAGACTTAAAAATATCAATTCTTAGATAACTGTAAAGTGGGATCCACGCGTAGAAGCAATAATAAAAATGTAATGAAATGTGCATAGGAACGTTCATTAATTACGTAATAAGAGAACAAAAGAAAAAATTTTATATTGTCATTCTTATCAGATTTTGATCGATTATATTATCTCTCATATTCATTTTCTTTTGTTCTTTACGTATCTTATGTAATTATAGTGGACGAAGTTATCCTATTGTATAAACGGGACAATTTTCAACATCACTTTATATTTGAAGAATTGAGTAAAATATGTTCTGATGCATGCTTTTTACGCAACTGTTTCATACCTGTGAAATTGTCACGTATGATGTGGAGTAGCTTTATCTTTAGTCCATTATCAGCGATAACCTGATAAGTTTTTCGTGATGCAGTGGTTTGTCTTTAAATGCGGTCGTCGTGAATTCATTACTTATCAAGCATGCCACACTTTAGACGAAACTTATGATATGCGAATTGAATATTTTATAGTATATAAGTGAGTCGCGAGGCTGCAAAAATGCTTGGCTTATTGTTAGTTCTTTGATGAATCAGTTATCACATCAAAACTATGGATAAGAGTAAATCCTTCTTTTACATTCCGGAATAAATTTATTAACATTAACATTATTTTTGAACATTTTATTGGTTCAATTCATTTAATTGAATCAATGAAAGTTTCGCTGTTTCAATCAGTGAATGATATTTTTTCTGATAAATCATAGATTAGTGCACTAACAACCTATTAAAATCCTCAGAAATATCTTGAAATATTATAAAATTTCCAAAAAGACCCTAAAAGTCCATAAAAACAAGGAGAACCAATCAGCGTTCGTGTTGGCATTTTTATTTTTCTTATGAGAGTTAATTTTGTCCCATTTTTACTCTAAAGAATTTTTATCCACGTTTATTTTCTTTTATGTTTCTCTATTTGCTCTGCAAATAATGTCGAAGATAACTGAGAAGTTTCTTTGTTTTCTATCGCGGTTAATAAGGACTGTTCACTGCTTAGTATTATATTATTAAATATACAGTTGCATCTGCAAACGCATTAGAATGATATATCTGATGAAAAAACTACGGGCACGAGGTCGAACGACTATTTATTACACGTATAGATAGGAAGTGCCCTTTGTAGACGTAACTACTGTCACTGTGGCACATTAATATGACTTCAATGTTGTAGGACAATGGTACAGTGTCAACAATTTGATATATCAATTTACTAAATGTAGAGAAAAAAAATTATCATTTTAATAAGTCCGTGACTTGTCACGTTGAAACGCTGTGAATAGCGCGAGGAAAATTTGCAAATTATTTAATTGTGACTTCATGTTATAAACTCTCTAAATTCAAGCCTTTTATGATTTGGGAATATCGATGAATTTTCAATTAAAGTCTCAAAATTTTGGGCAATTTTAAATTATGACTTGAAAACTCTAAATTCTTAGTATTCTTACTTTACAATATTCAGTTGTATAAAACTCAACAAAGAAATTGTCTTCATGAAGGCACAAAGCGCACCGCCGTGACATTGAATAATTAATGAAAGAAGCTTTTCTGTTTGCAAATTAATATAGCACAAACAAGAAAATCTCGGATAAATGTCTCAGGTAGAAAAAGAGATGTTGGCTGGATAAAGTGAGTGACGCTAGGAATATTTACAGTAAAATAGTTAATATTCTAATGACGGATAAATCGTGTACGGACTGTACTGATGATAATGAAGGCCACCACCATCAAACCTGGCACTTGGTGGGATCTCTTGAGTATTTCCGCGTCGGGGAACATACATTATTTACCATTTCCTTGTACGACCCTCGCCGCCGACAATCTTCATTTGGCACTCGGCCAGGGAAAATGAATTTTTATGGATTAATTTTGCGAATGTGTTCAAAATCAACCGCTCACAAAGACATTCTTCCCATGTCTGAAATAACGAAAAAAAAATCCCACTTATGCTGTACGTGTTTAGTGTATAACGCACTTTATAGCTAATTCAAAGTTCACTCACTTTAGTACTTTAAAGTTCCGAAAATGAACATCGTAATTTTTTTCTTTATTGTTGATGATTAGCATTGCCAAGAAGTTTGGGTGCGTTTTATAAATATTTTGAAGTCCCTAAAAATCCCTATAAATATTTTAGAGTCCCTTGAAATCGAGTGAAAATCCCAGAAATCTCTCGAGATTTCTGTAAAACTTCTGATACATACTTAACTCCCATACCAAAGTTTAAAAAGTACCCTATCAGCATAAGGGACAACTCCTAGGGCTTCTGTGGGTATTTGCGGTAGGGAAACCCTACCGCAGAGATTGTGAATCAATTCCATAAAAACTCTTGATATTTATCGGAACATTATTAAGGATTTCTAAGGATTTATTGCCAACTAGATTTCTTGGAAGAGAATAACGAAGCTCGTTAGTTGCATGTCTGACTATTTAGGACGTTTCTACTGTCGCGCTCTCCTGTCTGACTACATGAAAAAGGATTGCTTGCTCTACTGAAATTGCAGAGCGTTGAGGTTGAGCGTGCTTCTTGCTCATTTATTCGATTTCGTTTTATATAGCTAATACTTATTGTTAGATTTATAACATTTATATTCTAAACGTCTTTCTGACAATCAGAGCCCGTATTCCATCGTAATTACCGGATTTGGCTAATCATGAGCAATTTTATCCTTCAAACTTCGAAGGTTCTTCTTCAATATGACTAAAATTATTTACTCGCGTTGCTGCTTTTTAGAAATTATGAAAAAAACTTTTTCTGATAAAAAACTAAAGAAATTACCAATTATTTTTTTGCGAAGGCATGTTTAGGTTTTACTGCATGAGGTTATAAACCTGTTGTTTGAAGGAGTTGCGATAAGAATAAGTGAGTGCATCGTTTCAATAATTTGAATGAGACATTCACAGTGTAAATTATTAACGCTAGCCACATCCGCGTATTGCATTGCCTGCATAGTAAGTGAAATAATAAAGTTGGATGCTGTATATAAAAATCTACTTAAAAAAAGGCTGAAAAATGTGCTGGCATGATCGCTCAATAAGTTGCTCAATTTTCAAGAAATTATAGTAACAAATTCTATAATAAAAAATGGTAAACTCTCTAACTTAAACTCGAAACTATTCAATGTTGAACTTTTTAAGCTTATAATATTGTTTGATTATTAAGGCCTTCAATAATTTCTTCTTTAATTATTGCATTTTCTGATATTTGTTTATATTTAAGAATTTTGCCGCCTATGAAGAATAAACTGATTTGTAAGGTTCTCTTAATCAAAAGCCAATAATTTAATCGTTCTTTAAGAGTAGATTTTTTTCGAGAGAATATACTGAGAAAAAAAAATTGTCTTTGGAGGCCGGTTTGCAATTAATGGCATAAGTGATGTATAGAATAATCTGACGTCACTCATAATACCCGTTCACTTACAAAGTTCAGCGTCACTTGATGACTGCTTGATGACCTTCGATCGATTGAAAGATTATTGATACGAACTAATCAGGAAGTTGTTAATTATCAAGGAACTTGAAAAAACTTCTCATTCTATGAAAAAAATTTTCACAAATCCCCAAAAAAAACTCCTTAAAATTTAAAAAAATTTCGAAAAGTGAACAATTATCTTATTATCTTCTTTTCAAGCGCAAAAATCTTTCATTTCTTTAAGAATCAAGGGAAACATGTTGGTGAAGTAATTTCAAAATTACTCACCATTGCTCCTGTTTGGGAAATCTCAGAATCCTCGGCTTTCGCGCAAAGACATACACATAGAAGCAAAAGACTTCCGGTGACTTTGCTGAAATGAATCTCTTTTATAGCCATCATTCTTCTTTTCCTTCCAAAGGCTCTCATATGTTCTCAGAACTGCACAAACCGGCAGTAGGAAATAAAACAAAAACTCCAAATTGGAAAAAAAAATGAATAGCTGCAGAAACGGATATAAACTAATAAAGAACGATTAATCTCGACCTGGATCTCACTAAAAACTTCCTGTCATGTCTGGCACAGATCGATCGCGTTACATCCGAACACTGAATTGACACACACGGTCGAAATTCTTCTCATTCGTATAAACCATAAAGCTTGAAGGTCAACTAGTCTTCCGGATATCCTCAACTTCTTTCTTTTTTCCTCAGCAGGAAGAAATGCTTGATAAAATTTCTTCAAAATAATCCCATTCCTCCTGCACTTATTTCTTGTTCTTCTTCTTTTTCTTCTTCTTCCTCTTCTTCTTTACACTGAAAATTGTTGAAAGCTCTATCCCTCTTGAATTCCCGGTTGCACTTGCGTTATGCAGGGTCAGACCAACTTCGTTGCCACGACACTATCGATTCTAGTTCCACAAAGGGCACAAAAGCAAACCGTGGAAAAGAAAGGGGAAGAATTTATTTCCTTTCTTTTAGTTTTCACTGTTTCGAACTTAAATTTTGGTTTAATCGTTGCAAAAAAATGGAGAAATTGAGGGATTTGACATAAGAGTAAGGAAAAAAAAGACAGGGAGAAAAACGTGACCGACACATGCAGGTCGGAAAAAGAGACACGCGTCTCGTACTGGCCCGGAGTCCACCGCTACTCTGACTCACAATCAGTCTAACTCTGACTTTTATTGAAACCTCCCACCAACTGCCGTGATCTTCCATTTGCGGAGGATTACTGGAACTCGAAGATCAACCGTCTGTCTCCCAACTGTCTCCTGAGGTTTAGGTTCATGTAAATATATAAATATACATAAACTTAGAGGAGAGAAGAAAAGCATTTCTTTCTATCTTGTCACGAGATGAATCCCAATTCATTGTTGCAAAGGAATTCTTTCTCTTGCAGTCGCGAAGTCATCTCGAAGAGTGTTCAACTCTTTTCGCTTATCTGATCTGGAGAGTCAATTTACTTTATGACGAGAGCTGATACATTTTTCGAGGAATTAGAACAATTCATGTCAAATTCAAAGAGGTTTAATCCATTCAAAATATAAGGGAATTCAAAAGAATTCAAAGGAATTCGAAATAATTCAAAAGAATAGGAGACAATTAAAAGTAATTCAACCGAATTCAAATGAAACCCATTCCTAGAAATCTTTCTAAAGGTAAAATGGGAAGAGAGTTAATTTTGAAGTTAGGATTTGGACCCAACACCCTTAAATTTTCTGAACTTACTAGAAATCTCAAGAAATCTTTAGAAATCATTAAACTTTTCTAAAATCCTTTGAAAACTCTAGAAATCTTTTGATGTACCGAAAAGTCTTTAGAAATATTTTCAAATATTGAAGGTTGAAAGTTGAAATATCTGGAAAATTAAATGAAAGATACGAAGGAACATTTATGTGATTTTAAATCTTTGTAATTAGAAAAACAAAATTATTTTAAAGAAAATTTCTTTTTGTTTCAGAAATAAATTTTAGGATCAAGTAAAGTTTCCTTGGTGTCTCTTATTTAATTCTGCAAATTTGAATTCGATATCATCTCATTGCGTGTATGTAAATAGTTATGAATAAAATGCCGATAAGGTAGGTATCATGATCCTCGTATTATCTATACTAGATATAATTTTATACTAGATATATATACTAGATAATGTTGGAATTTTTGATTAATCTACGTGATATTGATTTTTCCTCACATTCATCACATTTGAGTCATTAACTTATAGTACTAAACTTCCGTCCAATCAAGTTATTTAGCCTTTTTTTGATCTATACGCGCAGGTTTACTTCTGATGTGACTCATTGTCAGAATGACTTGAGAAATGCGTGAGACAATTTTTCGCGATCACGAATGTTTCCGGAGTTTTTTTTCTTTAGTTGGATTCTGCCTTAAGTTCCCAGAACAGTGACAAATCTGCACCCTTTTGTCGTCTGGCAAAGGACCTCCTGCAGGATTTATTAGGCGTATCCTTTCAACTAAAAATCGCAGTGTTCTTATTTTCCTAAGTATTACCACTTCAAAGAAAACAAATAAATTATTCTCATGTATTATTGGTCAATTTGTTTAATGAAATAGAGAGTAATTTCTTAAGGCAATAAGAGGAATCTCAAGATTTTAAAAATCACTTTATGACAAGCATTATTTTAATAGGTATTATTTATCTCTATAATTATTTTCCTTTAATCGCGAAAAAATTATAGAAATTCATTATAGGCCTAGGGTAAAATCACCGGTTATTGGCACTGCGATTTAATCGCTGGCAGCCTCATCTAATTTTCTTTGAATAATAAAAGAAATATATATGTTACATAGTTTTTTATGAACGAGTGATAGGGCATCCAAGAAGAAAAACATTTTACATTATTGGATGGGAAAGTCGCATGTGGTTTAATTCGTGAATCATGCTTGCTTTTTTAAACACTGCTTCCGTCCCGCGCGCAAATTCTCTTTTGTCTCGGGACCAGGGGTCATTGACAACGATTCCTATATATGTGTAAAGTCCAATGCAAATATACTGGGAACGACCGACACCGCGAGTAGTTTTTGAATACAGGCAAAAAGCCGCAGACTCGAATGAGTAATACTTCAATATAAAGTTCCGCTGAAGATGTCTTCATAGAGCTATTGCTTCATCTTACTGTGAGTAAATGAGATCCGAACCCGTTATTTAGTTCCCGAAAAATTCTCAATTAATAGTTTCAATAATTGTATTTTATTGACAATTAATAATAGAAAAATAAAAAAGATGATTGCTATATCATTGCAATTTAAATTTGCATAATGTTAAGCCTTTAAGTTAAATTTTTTATATTTTTAAGGCATAGAATTTGAATAGGAGTTGATTTCAATGGTTTTTTTTTTTAAGTTTTAGGGATTTTTGATTTTCGGGAACAACAGTTGTCCCAAATTTCGTATCGCGTAATTGCTTGTATCTATTATTCATTATTAGCTATTATAATATATTTATAACCCTATTCAACATTTTTTTGTACATTTACTGTTCCAAACTTTTTGCACTCTCTAATTAATAAGTTCGCGATTTTATTTAATATAGTCTAGTGACTACCTCCTAAAAAAGTGTCCAAAACCACAATTTATTATGAAGGTTCAGACAGACGAGTGAATCATAGAGTCATATTAATATTAAAAGACTGTGTCATAAATTCTCATGATTTCACACGTATAATATGGTTTGTGAAACTACTTTCGTACAGGAAATCGACTATTTTATTGTATTCCTGTTATACTATTATCTAGTGTTAATTAGTAAGGCAGTTATAGGTATAAAACTGTTCTATATTCTAAATCATAAGAATCACACTTTCACCGAAGAGTAGACATACTTTTCATGTAAATACAAATGTCTTTCCAAGAATGCTGTGATCTCATCGAAGATGATAACGTTTTATAAAAACCCAAAAATGATTCGACTTTTATATGACTTTAGTAAACGCCTTATAAATTTCACTGACCTATAGAAATATTCAGACAAGTTATGCAAATTGCTCAACAAAAATGCGGCTATCGACAGATCTCATGCGTATCTGTATAATCATAACTCTTTTTGAAAAATTAACTAAATGCAACTAGAATTATTCATAATTTTACAATAATATGTATTGAGTTTATTATAGTTGATTCTAATTAGACTATAGCTTAATTAATTAGTTATATTTAGAGTATACTCTGAACTGATTATACTGTATAATGTAATAATTATTCCAAAAATGCAACGTAGCTAAACGTGCACGATCACAGGATGACAAGTCTTACTATCACAACAAAGAATCTAGTTCAGGAAGATTGCGTTACCACGAGCAGGAAATCTGTTACAATTAAGTAATTGGTTGTTTGACAAAAAATCCAGTTAAGTCTGCCGACACGTCCTTTTGATATAGTTGAAGGCACAGGGAATATTGCAACTCGAATAGAAACTTCGTTTCGCTTTTGTATCCCGCGAAGAAATCCAAGAAATCGAAAGATTTCTTCCCCATTATTGTGAGTACAAAATTTAAAGACGTACCTAATTAGACGTTGAAGCCCTGACTTTGGCCTAATCAAATTCTCATAAAGATTAAAGAACCTAACAAAAGATTTCGAAAGTTTCAAGGGCTTCTAAAAATTTCAGAGGATATTATATGGAATGAAGGGATTTCAAGGCATTTCACGGGGGTTTATTAACAGGATTATTAATTCATTAATAATTATAATTCCTTAATTATTTCAAAATATATATGGCTCGTGCTTGGCACTCGCTGCGACTAGAACAGAAAGTATACATTTATCAAAAAAGTCTCTCTTTTCCCCCTAATACATACATAATATATAATACACCATTATTTACACTTAAGACTTATTTCATTTAAATAATAATCAGTGTTTATTGATTGTCCCCTCCTGACTGTAGAGAACGAGGTCAGGATCTCTGTGATACACGTTTCCCTATTGCATTCAATTCGCATTCAGTTCAACGAGTTGCAATCTGCAGTCGATCAATTTTAAGGCCGAAACTCGGAAACAATCATTATTTATTTTTTTTTCTTTTGGCTTCTGATTCCATTCTGTCCGCGTAATTTAAGGATGCGATAATCTATGGTCTTTTCCATCGTCTGTCTACAATTCAAGTTTCTGATTCAAGTTTCGAGGATTTTTTATTTAAATCAATATTCAGAATATTCTATGAAGGGAACCAAGTTCTAATCAAAAAAGTATAACTTCATTTTTACACCCATTAAAAATGTATTTTATTCTAAACACTTTTTCACAAATAACTGTAAATTACTTTAAAATTTATTAAAGTTACTGTAAACAATATATTATCTGGTAGATGAAGCTGATTTTACTTTACAAAGTGATGAGAGATTGTAAATGAAAAATGAAACAATTTAAATCAATTGTAAAATGTAAATGATTTTTCTGAAAATTGAGATAATTTTCCCAGAATTCTGTTTAACAATTATTATGCAGCGATGAGTGATTTCTATAATGTTGTTGCGCGGATTTGAATTAACGACAGACAGATGAAGAGTTGTTTTTCCGTGATAGTATATTGATGATACGATCATTCTAGTCACATTCGCTAACACACGTGCATTATTATTGTTCCTCGACTTTGCATATCATTTAGCGTTTGAAAGGGAAGCCGCACTAACAAGTAGAACTTCCGTGTTTGAAAAATACGATAGAATTTAAAAGAATTTAGAAGAAATGAAGAAGAATTCGAAAGAATTCCACCGTATTCCAAAGAATGAAAAATTACGAATAAGATACAAAATAATTTAGGAGAATTCAAGCATAATTCGAAAGGGTTCAAAAGAAATTAAACGGGTTCAAAAAAATATTAAGGAATACAAGAGGATTTAAAATGATTCAACAGGATTTCTAACCATATATTGTTGGGACTTTTTTTAGGCTTATACTATTGGGGTTTATATTTTTGAGAGTTAAACTCCGGGTATTATATTGTAGGTTTTATGATTTTGGGACTTATTTTTTGGCTTTATGATTTTGGAACTTATTTTTTGGACATTATGACTTAAAACTTATATATTTATATGTAAATACATCTATACATATATACATATATGTATTTTTTATTTTTAAATATAAGTTGTGCTAATGCAGGTCCAGTTGAAGCGTTGAATAATGCAAACGATTTCTCGTCCCTGAAGGTCGCAACGCGGTTAGTCGCATTGCTGAAATTCATCAGGAGAGTTCGTTTTGTATTTTTCAAAAGGACAAAAACCTCTCAGCACAATGAAACTGCCGGTCACGGCCCATCGAGTCTGCACTCAATCGTTTGTCAGCTAATTTTTATTATAATCACGTGTATTAACTTTAAACTAAATCCACTAGTCCACCAGAAAATTTTCAACTCGAAAAAAACATATGTACTTTAAGTTCGGATTTATTTTTTGGACCTCATAATTTTGGGTTTTATATTTTTGATCCTTATAATCTGGGTCTTTTTTTTTTGAGGGATGTTATCAGACTTATTGTTGAAAAAACCATTTTATTTATTTATTTATAATATAATATAATATAATATAATATAATATAATATAATCATTTATTTATGATTTATTTATCTAAACTTTCCATTTCACGAACAACAAGTAAACATTCCAAAAATGATTTTTTCCTTTGTAGTCTTTAAGATAATTCTAAAAAAGATAGGTTTCAAATAGAGTAACAAAAAATTAGACATCTTGAATGAGTTTGCATACGGACCCTATGGGACTGGAAAAAAGTATCAAAAAGAATCTTATCTTCTCTTGCATAAATGAATTTGAATGGTCGCTCGAAAAGTACGAAATAGGAATGCACGGGTGTGTCGACCTTTCCTTTTTTCATAAACACGTGTCCTAAAGCAAAAATCCTTAATAATTCGAAGAATTCCAGCATGATTTTCTCAGGATTTTTGTTTTTTTTAGATTTTTTCGGTTTTGGGCTTTATACATATTTTAGGGCTGTTTTTGGCTTTGTCTGAGTGAGTCCTACATTTTGGGACTTATATATTATATTTTGTATTATTATATTTTATATATGTTAAATTATAGTAAAGTGTTTTCCTTTTGCAAAAATAGAATATGGATTTATTTAAAAATTTTACGAGAATGTATTAAAATCTTCAAACTCTGTTTTGTAAGTATTATTTAAGCAAAACATAACAGTCACTGGTAGAAAAAAAGACACCATCATATCCATATCCACTTTAGATGCGAGGGTGCGGCATCCGATGCTATTGGATGAATCAGATCAATGTTTGAGCAGAATTTATTTCTACTTGAAGAGACCTACTTAAAAAAACTTGAAACTGATTATTATAAGTGGAGGAAAGATGTTTACAATGATAGTGTAACATCCAATTTCCAGTTAAATTGCAGGTCAATAACCGTCTGGAGAAACATTTCTATGATATTTTTTGGGGTTTCATATTTTGGGCCTTATATCGAGCCTTATATTCTTGAGACTCATTTTTGGAATTTATTTTTTGAACCGTATATTTTGGGATTTAAGGCAAAATACAAAGTACAATATTTCCAGCATTTATACACATATTAATAGTTAATAGAAGATAAAAATATATTTATTGTCGTTAACTTAATACACTCGTAGTGTAGATTCGCAGTGTATTTCGACAGTTTCTTAGAACTGATAAAATAAACATGTAAAATTTAAGGGTTCTTGCTGTTGATTGTTAACTGATATATGATGATATACGAGCGCCCTCGTCCACGATGTATATACGATTCCATTTAAATATAATGGGATGACTCCTGCAAATATGTCAGTGACACGATCCCATGCATTCCATGGTTAGGCACAGAGAAAAGCTTGTCTTTCAAGATGTTCAAACATGCATATGTTTATGCTAATGTTATCAACCGAAGACGCCCCATTTTTTATGTTCCTCCAAAGATTGCGATTCTAAAAGACGGATCGGCGCGGCATTACATTAATTATGAATTTTTAACGTTCCTTATTTAAGGGCCATTTGAATTTTTCACCTATGACTTATATGACCTATAGCTTATGACCTATGATTCATGACTTACGACTTATGACTATGACTATATGTATAACTTATAGCGTATGATTTTGAAATGAAATGTTTTAAATTTGACACATTTTTTATTGCTTTTATTCCCAAGAGTTAATTTTTTAAAATTAACTACAATAAAAAATTTTATAATATTTTTATACATATAATATAATATGTACTTGAATTAACGTTTACCTTGCCTCATGGCTGTAATGTGGGCTTGGACATCACGCTGAAGCATGGCACTTTCAGATTTGGTCAGTGTAATAACCTGGTGCGTTGCTAAGTTTATGACGAACATTTTGTTATTTTTAACCAGTGGGAAAAAATGCACCCAGTCGGTCATTCCACAAAATACATAATTTAGTATTATTGGACGAGCGTTCGGATGTCCATGTGCTCGAATTTCACCATTCGCATATTCATCATCATAATAATAAGGAAAAGGTAGATTCACGCGATCTCTTGGAGGTGAATCACGGAGAATCTCGTGCCATGGAGGAGAGTTAGCGTTATCATCAGATTGTGAACTGAGTTCTGTAAGAAGAAGTAGAAATTAAAGAATTTTGACAAATAAAATATCAATTAAAATATATATTTACACTAACAATAAATTATGTGGCGCTTCCCAATAAAAGAATTCCAAATAATTTAGGCGAATTCATAGGTATGTATTCAAAGAAATTCAAAGGAGCTATTATGAATTATTATCATTAATGAATAATAATAAAGTTCAATAAATTAAAATTAAATTCAATCATTTTTTTAAGCTTCTATATTTCTGTGCGATTAAAACAATTAAAATAAATTTCAGGATTTTTTATAACTTCCCTGTAAAAAACATCAAATGTGTTGCCTGGAAATTCTGCTTTACGACAACTTCGCATTGAGACGCAAGCCAATACTTTTTAGAGTTCGTATTTTTTTGAATGCTATTTAATGCGATTGAATGCGAGATAAAAGTGTTTGAAGAAAAAATGAATACATTTTAATGCGAGAGTTCGAATTACTTTGAACACTTTTGAATGCGATTGAATGCGAGAAAAGTTTAATGTAAGATTAATGCATTTTAATGCGACTTTTCGTATTCGTCTAAATACGACTCAATACATTTGAATCAATTTATTATAAAAAGATTTTTCAATGCGATGAGTCACATTAAAATGCTTTTCGAACCGTTTACAATTAATGCAAATGATACAGAAAGCAGAATTGTATACATAAAATTTAAAATATTTTAAATACTTTTTAATCTGACGTTTTTTGTAGGGTTGAAGGACTTTTAAAAGGTGTTGGGTAATGTTGAAGATTTTAAAACCAGAAAATTCATTGATGTGTTCTGAAAAATGATCAAATTCCTTACAGTTTTTAATATCTTTTGAAATATATTTCATCTTCTTGAAATCCTAAAAATCAGTCGAATTTTTTGTAATCCCTCAAAATCGTTTTAAATTTATCAATACCATTTTCTATTTCTGGAGTTTAACCAAAAAATCTCTTTAAATAACTCGAAATCATTTTCATCTTAAAATCTCTTGACATTTTTTCTAATCCTTGAAACTAATCCTTTTTCTAATCCTTATTTTTCTAATCATTCAAATCTTTTAAGATCCCGTTTGATTTCTCTTGATTTTTAAAAATCGTTGAAAATCGTATGAAATCTGAGAAATGTTTTTGAATTACAAAAATGCAGTCAATGTTTCGAAATATTGAAAAATCATGAATATTAATATTAATATTAAAAATTGGAAAAATATTGAATTATCGGTTAACAGACTCTTGAAATACTGAACAGACCGGTAATAATTAGACGCATTTTATTGGTGGTGGTCCTTACTGGGTTTGGCTAACATTTAGAAAAAAATTAGAAGTGTATAT
This sequence comes from Synergus coniferae, assembly GCA_032164275.1. Taxonomy (NCBI): domain Eukaryota; kingdom Metazoa; phylum Arthropoda; class Insecta; order Hymenoptera; family Cynipidae; genus Synergus; species Synergus coniferae. Next base: position 16,499,843 of record JAUEJJ010000013.1, on the reverse strand, counting down.
AGTATCAGTTACGACACCATCATCAAAAAGTTTATGTACATATTTGAAAAATTAAGCAATAACATAATATGTGTTGATCTGTAAAAGTATACAATGAAGGCAAAAAAGAATGGTAGATTAGAATAAAATTGTTTACTGTAAAAAATTAGGTTTCCTTTTTTCTAAAAGAAAAGGACATGTTACATGTGTTGAGTAAAATTAAGAGATTTAATTAGGATTCATACTTTTTCTTTAAAATAAAAAATTTCATTGAAAAATAAATAATTCAAATTTGTGCCATACGAACATTCTCAGTATAAGCAGGTATAAGTAACCGATTTCGCAATCGTTAAAAAATGTGAGTGAGGTAAATGTTTAATGTTTATGCATAGAACACGTAATTGACCCAAACATTAATAGGTCCATTATGATTAAAAGTGAATTAAATATTATTTTCTTATATTTCCTCGTATAACCCTGAATATATTTAACAAAAAAAAAAACATCGTGGGAGATATCAATTTAAATCATGCAGACTCTGCATGTTCAAGTCACAGAATTGTTTTTGGACCTTCAAATATTTCATTGATATGAAAACAATTTTTTATGAATAAACACAATTTTCCTACACTACTTCTAATTATACATACATTCAGAAAAAAGTTTGTTTGATTCAAACAAAATTTGTTTGAATTAAACAAATTATCACTTTGATTGATAAACTTTTTATTTGTTTTTATTTATTTCAATTGAATAAAATTTTGTTTAATTTAAATAAAAGTTTTGTTTAAATTAAATAAAGACATTGTTTACAATAAACGATTATTTTTTTGACAATAAGTATATAAAATTTAATGTACTGTTTTACCTTATTACATTTACAATTTCTATGTATGGATATTCTTAGTACTCAAAAAGTAGAACAATTTATCTTTATGACTTTTTTCGATAAAAAATATTTCTCAGACTTATGACATTTCGAAAATTCAAAAAAACGAAAAAAAAATGACAATTTGAAGCCAAACAATGAACGATATGAAAAAAAGTCAAGAGATGAAAAATGTCCTGATGAGAATAGAACTTTAAGTAAATTAGTTTTCTTTATTTAAAACAAAAATAATTAAAACAATCGAGCAAATTTTTTTTTCTAGAAATTATATGTATAATAAATGATATTCATATACTGCAACTATCTCACTGATATTGAAACATCACCTTAATTTTTTTATTAGGTAATAACGTTTAATTTTATCAAAAGAAAAGACCTTCATAAAATTTTATATCTATCTGTGTTTCTTATCGTTAAGTAATCTGAAAGCAAAAATTCTTAAAATTTACCAAGCATTAAATAAAGTACTTATTTTTTATTGCATTTAATATGCCAGTCAGCACCAAATTTAAGGAAGTTTTTAAATTGTCCGAAAAACGTTCCATGTCAGGCCAAATTACGATCCAAAAACGTCCATTGATCCAAATATGTTCTAAAAACGTTTTTGAAACATTGTGCATTTTAGGAACGTATTTGGTCAGACTTAAATCTGACCAATAACTTCCATAACTCATTATCCATAACTTATGGTCTATGCCTTATATCTCACGAACTATGACTAATGCCTTTCAATATTCAATTTTGAAATAAGTGGAACAATGATATTTTTTAAATTAATTCCTTCATTTTTATTGCTTTCATTTACAGGAGTTAAATTTTCAAAGCATGGCACAATAATTAAAAATGATACCGGTTGAGCTGATACATTTTTAAATATGCATTAATGTTAGATTTATCCCCTACGCCTACTGGCCGAACTGGATGAGCTGGCTGAATTAGATGAACTACTCTGCCTTGCTCTAATGAAGCGTTCAACGTCATTGCGAACCAAGATTCTATCGCTTTCGTTCAGTAAAATGTAAGTGTGATTCTGTAGGTCTAAAAGATATATTTTGCCTTCAACAACTATTGGAAAAAAATGGTTCCCGTCAGTCATTCCACAGAATAAAGTTTGTTTTATTAGTGGACGAGCGTTCGGATGTCCATGTGCTCGAATTTCACCATTCGAATGTGCATCATCATAATAATAAGGAGGAGGAAGTTTCATACGTCCCGGTGGGTAACTTAATACTGGAAAAGGTATGGAAAGTAAAGAATTGGACAAAGTTTTCCGAAGATTTCAAAAGATTGAATTTTTAGAGATTGTAAAGGATTTCAAAAAGATTTTGAAGAGATTTAATCACACAGATTTCAAAAGATTCCTAGGCTTTTCAAATTTGTATAATAGCGCGTGTAGTGCGTTTATAATATTGCTATATAGTTCATAATAATTGAGGCGCCTCAATTGTAGATCAACCCAAAAAATTTATCAATTAAAAAATTGATAAAATACCAAATATACTTCAAATAAATTTTATTATTTTATAGTTTTATACTTACCAGTGGAATTAAAGAAAACTGCTAACGTTAAAAACAGGCCGACAATAGTGAGACGCATTATATATATGCTGATTCTTCGAAAATTTGGCTAAAGTTTAAACTTTATTTTAATTTTTGGAAACGGTCTACCGCAATATATATAAAACAGGTGAAGACTGGTGGAGATGTAACTGGCCCCGGAGGCGCGGTGTCGTACGTCGTATAACGTAGGTGCGGGTACTTTGAGGAGACAGCGCATCACAATATCACATACTATGCAAGTGTAATGCACTTGCTATACATAGAGAAAGATATATCTCAGGGAGGAAACTCCGAGCTGAGTGTTCGAGAGAGACAGAAGTATGATAAGCACGCCTCTAAGGGTGGAGTTTTCCAGTGAAAAAAAATGTTTAACAGCCAATCAGTGCAAGAATATTTTCAGCAAAAAAGGGTACCAAAAATCTTTTATATAATAATATCATACTTCTCTGATACTTCGTAATAAAAGTAAAAAGACGTATAAGGAAGTGGAAGGAACAATATTTATTGGTCGTTACAAAGCAGGTAACAACCGATATTCTTGGAGGCATATTTAGTCACTTCTGCCCTCGCTTCTGCCTGAATTCTCACAAAATCTATATTGAACAATTTATCATAAGAAATTTTTATATGTCAGCCAATTTTTCAAAG
>JAUEJJ010000013.1:16421432-16435117 GCA_032164275.1 Synergus coniferae | reverse complement strand
AAAACAAACATTTAACTATGTAAGCATAAAAAATGACATAGGAAAATCGAGAGTATCCATTATTCTAGTAACAAAACTCCTACCTTCTGAGGAAATACAAGGTTTTCTCGAAAAAGCTTCAATTTACGTAAGTCAAGCAAATATATACTAAAAGTTTTATCATGTCGAATGCACACTCGGTCGTTGTCACATGAGATAGAACCAAAGAAAAAATTCAGCAAAGCTCAGGCGAACTCGTACGAAACGCGATTATTCTCTTCAGCGGTGTGGTGGAAAGAAAGATAAGACAGTCGCTATATGTCGAATGGGGTATAAATGTTGTATTTCGACGCCTTGTGTTTTTTTCTCGCTCCTCTTTAGCTTTCGTGCTTGGTGGAATACTGCGCAAGAACATACACCGTGATATGAGGCGAGTGAATTCTTGACAGGCCTGAGAAAGCGAGCGTACCAAGCTTATAATAGGAAATTATAAAAGTTCTACACGATTGGAGGGTTGGTGCAAGGGGTATTGCGTTTGGAATTCACATGCAGCATCACGTGATGGAAATTAAAAGTGTACTGAATGTGGATTCCAGTGTATAAAATACCTATTACAGCGTTTAATGTTTCTTTCATGACTTCTAATCATTAAAAAATTCTCCTTTTATGCTCGCTACTTTTATCGGAATTGAACATGTTCATCGTGTTATTTGATACTTACAAAACTCGAGGAATATTCTAAATTCTAATAATTCTAGTCAAACTTAAAATGGCCCCCTTGAAATACAATTACATTAGTAGAGAGTAAAAATATAAAAAATGTGAAAAAAACAAACTAGAAAAATTAGAAAAATATTAATAGCATTTCGACGAGATTTCCAAAACAATACATTTATTAATATAAATTCCCTTCAGATGGCAGTCTGAATTTAATTGAATCGCAAGCTACAATGACTGCATAATTCCTAATTTCCAATGCAAAGAGCTTTTTGAAAATTTAAATAAAAAATTAACATACTTGTTTGTACTCAGATCTGATGTAGACTGGAAGAGTTAACTTATCGGTCAGAGACTTTATAAGTGAGTTTACAGCCTTACTCAGGCTTAAGAGTAATTTACTTTACATATAAATCGTGTATTAAACATGCATTTCGGTAAGGACAACTTTGCAACGTTTTGATCACTAGACATCTAGAGAATCTAATTTCACTTCGTACCGTACTTTTTTAATCTTTTGAATTGATTTTTTTATTTCTGGTTTATTACTTCACCGGCGCTTACGTTTATTGGACACCTACTGGTTCCATGATTGAAGGAATCTGCCCCATCTGGGTGAAGCATCGTGTGCTGGTTTATGTCCGGTCGTTAGTTCTCATGATGATCAAAATAAATTATCGAGATGATTTTTGCATTAAAGAAATAAATTTCTCAGCTGTTTTTGAAAAGGTTTGTTTCTTTAATGGTTTGGTCCGTTAATGGTTGAAAGATACTTGAACTTCTAAGTACCGAACCTATCAGCAACAAATTTTATACATGAGATTGACTAAAATCGTAAAAGCACCAAAAGTACGGTAATTTTATTTTATTTTGCAAAATAGTGGTCGTTAAGAACTGCATAAAGGAGTCTTATTTATACACAGCTCCCACATTGGATCCTTCTCCATAATTCTAAATTTTGATGGCCATGGGTGTAGCCTTTCGGAAGATATTGAGCATAAAAAGAAAAATATTTACAGACGGGTCTTCATAAATCGCATCTCCAATTCTAAAGGAAAAAGGATATTAAAGGTCTTGCTCCTGGGCTCTAAATTTAAATCTCTGCTCTTTTCTTATTTGTTAAAGCAAAGCACTCCCAATTTTCCCATTATTTTTATATCTCTCTTTACATTTGGCATTTTGTTTTTACTCTCAAGAATTTTTATCCCACTTTTACAAACCAACAATTTTTATCTATTTTTTACTTTCAGAGCCGCTCATTATATTTTCGTAGATTTTTTTCGAATTTATTAAATGTTACAAAAAAGTGAAAGTACGTGTGTAACTGGATTACATGGTGTTTGTTGTGATTTAGCAATTTGAGCATGCTTTTGCAACAGTAAAGTCCTATGCAGGGCACAAGCAATGCTATACATATATCGACGAAACTATCAATCTGTTTTTACTAAATAATGGCTCTCCTTGTCAAAGTCGTCTCTCAACTTCCTTCCTCGCACCTCTCCATTTGACAACGAGTATCTCGTTACACCAAAATTTGCCTCTTCACCATTTCCCTTATCCTACACGTTCACTCCTTTCCTTTTCGAGTCAAGTTCCGTTTCCACTCGCGACTGTGCTTCTCTCAACTTCAAAAGCGATTCTCTACGTGGAAGCTTTAGCTATCTAACCATAAATTGACAATACACGTGAACACTTATCGCAGTGCCAGCAAATGGGTAGTTTAAAAAATACACTTTTCTCCTTTTCAAGAAAAGGCAACATATAAAAAGAGGGTAATTAAAGAGAAAAATAAAATTTCTAACAAAGAAGTTCCTCTATTTTTTTGTATCTAACTTGAAACTTTTTTAGTTTTCTAGAGATAATTGCTACTATTTTTTAAAAAATGATCTCGTACTTTTTTCAGTGATTCCATAGCAGTGTTGGAGTTTTGAAGTAATAAATGATGTGGTTAATTTTACTTAATTTTTTAAAAGTCATTTTCTTTTAAGTATTCGTGTTTTAAGTTTGAGACTTTATTGTGCAATGAACGTAAAAATAGAGCGTGAAATAGATAGATAGACAAATAGAACGACCGAGAAAGACACAATAGGCATCTAGTAGAAGGTATGCAGAGAAAGAGATAGTTATTACAGTATATGTAGTACAATATTTATATGTATAATAAAACATGAGTACACATGAGGATATATTGTGATCAAGTTTGATAAAAGACTTACCGGAAGGTCGTGAAGGGATGGTGTCACCACCAAATCCGAGTGAGCTCGATCACCTTTTCTCTGGAAAATAAAAATTTCTTTTAATGATGGAATATTATGACTAGTGTGCAAAATTTCAGTCAGGTTGAAGTAGGTTAAATTAAGCTAAGTTTCACCGAGTTCGAGAGAAGCGAAGTTGAGCTTTCGAGGCATCACAAACTCAGTTTAACTTAAAAAGTCAAATAAGCTCAAAAGCTTTCTAATTCAAACTATCTCTTCAACTGAATATAGAGTTGAAATGAGACACTTAAAGGGTGTTTTATCAATATTTAAAGCATTTATGAGTCATCTCAAAAGCTCTAATTATAATTGGGATTAATTATGAAGAAATTAGTAAAAAATCGAGAAGAGACTTACCCTCGTCATTGTAACACGCGGCCTGTAAACTAAGTCGTCAAAGACTGCCCTGTCTTTGCTGTCTACAAGCTCTCTGAGCTCTGTGAGTAAAGTGAGCTTTTCATGGGTATTTAGAAGATCCGCCAAGTTCGACACAAGTTCCTCAACTGTTATCCTTCGTGTCCTATAATCAGCGAGAAGTTGTGAGAGAGCTGCTCTTTCACTCCTCGCAAGAACTACCCTTGCTTTCTCCTCCACCATTGCAGCAGTGGCTGCTGACACAGAGTGGATCCCTCGATGCCTCCATTCGATGGCACTATTCCTGAAATCAATCAAACAAATGCCATTTTTCTTATTTCTCTTTAAACATTCTTTAAGTGTATTCCAAATAAAAATAAATTTCCTTACGCAGGACTTGGAGGTCGGTGATTTGTAGGACTCTCTAGAATCATTGAATCGTGATCCTGATACCTGGATACAGGAACGACTATAGGCGTACTCGTCGTACAAGAGTGGGGCACTTTGCCAACGTCACGTATCAGAAGGGACATCCTCTTATTCGTTTTTAAGATCTGGACGGCTTCATCGTGAGTTGCTTCTTCGAAGCTTTGTCCGTTGACTTCAATTATCTGGTCGCCAACCTAAAGACACACAAGATATATTAACTTTCAACAACATCCCTCAATGTTTTTCACAACACATCTACTTTTTCATCATAAATCGAAAATCTTGTAGCATTTCATTAAAATCTACAGTTGTTCATCTAAAGTAAGAGAAACAGAAACGGAATAGGAAGATTCTAGTAAATGATTCTAGTAAATGATTCTAAATGAAGATTCTAGTACTCTAGTATGTACTCTAATACTCTATATTCTTTAAAAAATATTCTTTGGAATTATGATCCCTGAACTTATATTCCTGAACCTGTTTAATACTGCACTATCAAAGCCAACATAATTTTAAAAAAGAGCATACTCAAAACACCAACATTATTTGTAAATAACGTGAATAAAATAAACAGTCCAAAGTCTAAAGAATTGTGCATTTTGAAAATGTACAACACGTTTGTATCAATTTTTGGCTTCCTTCCTCTTAAGTTGGGGAACTAAAGTTTAGATTGCGTTCAAGAGGGATCGATGAATCGCAACGGAGAGAGCCTTTGCAATGATAACACACTGAGGTGCTGATAAGTGTCCTGATTCCTTCATGGGTGACAAATTGCAAAGTAAATGGAACCATTGCTTACAATTTGCATGTTAACTCACCAAAAGTCCAGCACGATCAGAAACACTGTCTTTGTCGACCCCGGTGACATAAATACCCAAACCGTACTCCAGACCACCTCTGATCATGAGACCCAAGGACTGACCCGGTTCTATGCAAAGTTCAACCTTGCGTGACCTTGAACCATAACGAGAATCCCGCGGATGAAGCGGGGGTGGAGATGCTGGTCGGCCCTGTCGGTCCATCCAACTACAAGATTGTTGTCTTCCGGAGGAGGTCCACACTGGATGACCACCTCTGCATCGAGGATCCAGGGCTGGACCTCGTACCGTCATACTTAACGTCCGACAGGACTTTAACATCTGCGAACAGGTCAAAATAGTCATGGGCTTTCGTTAGGTGTCTATCGATAAGCCTAGATCTTAACCCGGATTGACATTTTCGTACTACAACTGGTATTCTCATGTATTTCTTACTTCTAAGACCATATTGAGTACTTGAGTAGTATATTCCAATTATTTTTGTGGTAGCAAATTAATTTCAGTGATACAATAGCCTCATTGTTTTATATTACAAATATTATATTACTATTTTTTTTTAGATTGCAGATCCATTATGTTATACTGCTGTAACACTACTTTACTGTAATTTTTTTGCTGTAGTTACAATACCAACCGGAATAATAGGCCAATCCGGACTAACTTCTTTTAATGAAGCACTGCCCAAAATAAGTGTGCAGCTTGAATTTTCAAAATTAGTAACTTGATCTGAGACGTTTTCTTGATTCAATGAACACTTTTTTAATGCCGCTCAAAAGTATAGCCAGATTTACATTTTGAATATTTGATCCCTATATTATTTTGCAATAAAATAAAGTACTTGATTGTTCAATGTAGTATGCTGAAAAGGTACCAAATTCTCTGTTAAGTGAAGCCAACAGCCAGTGAAGCCAATATTCCAAAAAAAGTGAAAACTGCATAGTTTTAATTAATTAGGAATAGATTCGAAAGTAATAAATTTGTAAGCATTTTTTTTTATTCATTTTAATGCTCAAATTATAGAGTTGCATCCTGAAATTATTTTTTAATTTTATTAAATTAATTTTTTTAAATCTGTCAAGTTGTGGAGAACTGAAAAAAATTATATAATATATAATAATAATTATTACTAGTTGAAGCGTGAAGACAGCTTAAAAGCCGATAAATACAATTCATCTAGTACGGTGGCACTTATCTGAATATAAAACTGAGCTAAGCGCTACTCAACTTCAGTGATCGAACGAGAAGCCTTAAACAAAACTTAATGCGTCTAAACAGACGGATTGGTATTTTATTTTAATAAACGTTGCTAAAGTAACAATCATTCAAAACTCTGGCGTTCTGATTCTTTTAAGCGGTGCTCTTAAGAAAAAAATGTTATGTCGCTTAGAATAAATGGAGAATTTTAAAAAAACTATATATTTGCAAATTAAGTAATCATCATTTGATCACAAACTTTTGAAAATTCTTATTGCACACTGATTTTCGGTTTTTAATTAAATCTACTGGAAATCAAACGAAATTTTTAACTGAATCTTAAAAATAAGGATTATTGAAGCACCCCATCTGGACCTAGGAGAATAAACGTGCTGTTCATCAAAAATAGTATTGCGATGAAAATATGGACAAATATAAATTCTACTATCGCTCAAAATTACCCTAAAGTTATCACTAAAAAAATTTAAACTCCTTGAAACTATATCATCTGTAAATTATTTAAGGATCAGACATAATTATATTATTTTTGTCTGGCAAACCATTCATCTCCTAATTATAGATGAATAATTATTAAACTGAAAAATTAGGTTGATCATATTATATATATATATATATATATATGAATATACTATTGAAGTGTGCTAATTTCAGATCCCTTTGTAGTAAATTGATTACCCCTGAATAATTAAAAAATAGTTCTTGATGTAATTTTGAATTCAAGATTCCATGATTTTATCGTAAATATTTTTAAAAATTTCAAGAGTTTCTATATAACCCGATAAAATTAAATAAAACCTCGAAGTATTTTCATCGCAATATCATTTTTTCGTAAAAGGATAGTGGTACTATAAAGTTTTAGTACCAAAGGAAGTTCGAAACGCGAAATTTTCTTAAGATTTTGACCCTCTTTCATAAAGTAAAACTTAAAAAATAAGACTCAGTGCTAATTTTTTTCTTGGCTCGAGGGGTGGTGAAATCTGTGTTTATCGAGTAAGTACTTGAAAAGTGTTACTTACACTCTGAATCTGAGGTGGCAAGACAGAAAAAGAAAACACAAAGATAGGACAGTTGTATAACCAGACAACAGGACTTTTTTTATTCTAATAAAAATTCGGTTCTGTCCGATACTTTATAAATAATTGTATTTTGCACAACTTGCAACAATCTCTTCCTAAAAAAAATTGTCCAGTTTACTATTCCAATCTTATAACCGAAAACTGTGAACATTTTTTAGGAAGGTAACAAGCCACGAGTTTATCAAAATACAATGTCCAATTTTACTTATATTTTAAGTTTAAACTATAGTTTATCTTTATTTTCCTAGCTAACTTTCCTGATTTTATAGTCTAGAGCCGTAACCAATTTCCATATTCCTATCTAACTTTCCTTCGCTATTGTGTTTCGTGATTTTAATCTCCAATCAAAATTCTAGTGACTATCAACATAAAGTTCCTGTACTTTCAAAATAATTTTGAGGAAAACTTGTCAGCTTCAACCAGAAAGAGAACTTTTTCTCTGTATAATTTACAAAAACTTTGAAACACGGGCGAATGGAGAATATCAAGGAGTAAATTTCTTTCGAGGATTTATTCAAATTTGTACGTGCATGTAGTCATGTAATGTACAGTTGGTTGTTCGAAAAGTAAGGAAACTTTTCTATGTGATACGTAAAATTAGGAAAGTTCAAATCTCTAAATTGTCCCTTGATAGAATCCCAGATGATCCAATCTATTTTCAGTTTTATTTCCAAAGCCAACTCTTTTTACAACTTGAACTTCTTGATTTTCAAAGTTAAATATCATTTAATTTAATTAAATGATATTTATTTAAGTATCATTTATCGTTCAATTCATCATTTATTATACAAGTCAAATCTTGCGTAGATTATAGTATCATTTTTATATTTTATTATTAGAAATATTTTTTATTAAAAGAAACCTCTGGAACCTTTTTATAGTGAAGATATAACGAAGAGTCAGCTACTGATTTTTTAAGGTTCAAAAACTATATTTATTGAAGAACCTTTGAGGACAATGCGAATCAAACATTAAGACAAATCAGCAGGTATAACGTTTCAAGTTGACACCATATGGTAACTAGGATATCGATCTCGGGGTAGCTCGTGACGTCACATCTTGCTTATCCTTGACCTGGCTCGAGTCTCGTCCTTACAATATTTCCGTGTGGATTTCACGAAAGAGAGCAAAAGTTGTACATCCTTTCGTGTTATTAACTCTGTGCGACTGTTTACTTCGTTTCCAATCTCGGGAATCAATTCCATGGAGATTTGCAGGCACTGCAGAAATGATTGGTAATATTCGTCTGCGTATTCAGGAGCAATTCTTTAATATCTTTTTTTCAGGCAATTCCATTTTCATGCGAGATAAGAGCAATTAGAGAAAAATTTATATTAGATTATTATTTATCCTAAGAGTTCTACGTAACAAAAGAATTACAGATAACTTTGTTTTATGGCATAGAAAAAAAGCAAAGTTAAATCGAACACGTTAGAGATAAATATAAAGAAAAACATTTCATAGATAAGAGTTTTTTCAAAATATATATTTTTTGCAATTAGAGTGGATCTTCGGGGTAACAAATTATTAGGTTGTTTTAAGTTTTAATAGAAAGAACAAAGTTGACAATTAACTCTCAATCGTGAGCATGATTATATTTCACTCCGTTTCAATATTAAACTTTAGAAACTATTGACAACCATTCACGTTCAGATTAAACTGTTGAAGATTGAAATAGTAACTTCGGCTTTCCTGTGAATATATCTTTGACTTATAATCTGTTCATTGTCACGGTTTATAAATTTAAAAAATCTTTCTGTGTTTCAATTCATGCAAATTCATTTTTGTAAATTTTATTTTTAACTACTTTAAATTATGGAGAGGACTAAATGAAATTTTCTTAATATTTTTCCATACGAAAAATAAGAGTGTTGTTGTTTAATAAAAAAATTATGGTAGTACTTAGAAAAAAAGAATGATAGCACAAAAATATAAGTATCGCAAGTAGAAAAAGAATATTAGAGTCAGCCGCATTGGATTTTTTAGGACTTTTTTTACAGCCAGTCATAATTTCTTGGGTAGAAATGTAATACTTTTGAGAGTTCTATTACTTATGATTTTCAGTAAAGATAGTATTTTTTAAACAATAATTTTCATAGAATAGAATAATTTAATTTTATTACTAAAAATAATACAATCATGCATTTATTGTGTCAACATGATAAATAAGTCATAATATAATTTTATAATCAAGTTCTTCTTTTTGCAAGAAATACTTATGCAGTAGTAAAAGGTTAAGATATCGTTTGATATAAAATATAATAATACTCTTAAGATCTGATAAAATGAGTAAACAGTTTAACGTATGCTGGCTAGTGTGCTGCTTGACTAAAACTTATGATACCTTAAACACAGTCTTTAAGTCGCCATTAATTCCTTTCTGGGCATAAAGTGCGTCCGGTTATGTGTAATGGAGTCTAATAAAAGTATGCCAATATCGATTGTCACGCTTTATAAATTTCAAATAATCTTTTTTTATTTTATTTTCGACACATTAAACCCCACAAATAATTTTTATCCGAAAGCGGATTAAAGGAGCTTGCACGATTTTTAATGTATTTTTTTGGATAAAAATATATCAAGTGTAGGTGATGAGTTAAAAAGTGTTATCTAAAGTTATAAAAGAAATATTGATGAGAATTTTATCCTTTAAGATAAAGAATTATCTTCGAGCAATTTTTTTTAGAAAGGGCATCAGGTTAGGGTCAACTTATTTTCGAAACGACTTCTTGGGTCGAAAGTTCGTCCATTATCGATATCTTAGATATAACGATTCGCTGCAAACTATTATACTCTTATGTTCCCAACGCCCGCCATTTATGTTAACCAAAGGCCAAGCCGGAACGAAAGTACTATGATCCAAGTTTCTAACAGGATATTAAGGTTTAGTTTATGTGAACGGACGGTTATTTTCCTAGCACCAAGTCAGTTCCGGAATATCCTAGCTACCTATCTATTGACTAAAACATCCTCATCGCGTGCCACTTAAAATTAAAACTCCAAAGTGCGAAAGCCGTTGGCCGTTGATGATACTAATAAATAACCGTCTTAAAAAAAAATGAGAATGTAGAAATAGATTTTTTTTTGTTTTAAAAATTAGTCGGAAGATTTTCAAAATGATTAATTAATAATTATAAGTGTCGAGGTCATTTATCGAATTATATTAACAAGGTGTAAATGGAATTAGTACGCATTAGTCAGCTGTGATATGCATTCAAAAAGAGATGTTGCATTTTTTGAAACAATCCATTTATAAGTAGAGATGGACAGCATTAGTCAGCCATAGTATAAAAGCAGATTTAATCGCAGATTTTGATTCATTCCATACACCTATTACTATAATGAATGAATTAAAAATGTTAATTAAAAATTAGAATATAAATAATAGTGACACTCTTTCCTCAAACTTCTTAACTCATGATAGAAAAAATATTTAAGTAATCAGCATTAAAGAAGCTGCATTTTTAATTAAAGTTCTCTTTCATGTGGTTAGTTACCAACACTTCGCATTCAAAGGGTATAAATGCAATTTTTAAATAGAAAATACATTTCGTATCACAGTACATGTACTTTTTCTAACAACTTTCCCCTTTTCGGCAAACGAGCTTTGCTTCATAAAAATTGTTTCGCGACACTGTTCAAAATAAAGCACAAAGCAGTAGTTAAAATTTCTAAAACTAAAATGAACTGGCGTAGCATAGTTATTTTACATTGACAGCAAGACGAAATAAATGATCGTCGGTATTGTTTTTATCTCAATGTTCTTGAATGACACTCCATTAAAAGGACGCTTCGCAAAACAAAAAAATGTGAACAGATTTCAATTAATTTGCTGAACAACATCAAAATCTGAATAATACATTTCAATAATAAACTGGTTTTGAATGAACGTTTTAATTATCAAAACAATTGCATCCCTTTATGTCGGGATTTAATTTGTATAAAAAATTTTTTTTCATGTCAACGGAATTGAAACGCTTTTAACCCAAAATAACAGAATTTTCTAATCAATTAATTTTCGAAGCGGCACAAAGGCACATTGTTAAATTGAAATGTCATTCAAATATCAAGTTTAAGCTTTTTTCTACCACTTGACTTTAATGCTAAAAATAAATTCCTCGAGAAAAGAAAGCGAAAGCTGAGTGGTGGAAGAGCCTATTTCAATTACAGGTGGATCAGAGACTTGAGCAAAGAAAAAAGAAAGAAAATGGGAGCAGAGCTTCATACTGCAGGAAAACCTTCGAGCTCTGTCTGGCCTGAGGTAATCTCCGGTATAAACGGTCTCGATGGGTTCCTCTGTAACTGGTGGCTCGTCACACACTTGTGTCAGGTTGCGAGATTGCGAACAAAAGCCTGTCTACAATGGGCCATCAGAGTATCAGGTGGAGTGAAGAAAGCTAGTAGAGGAACGCTTGTTTGAAGGTAAATCTGAACGTATGTATAGAGGTTTACCTTCATACATATATCATATACACATAAACAAAAGAAGATAAAATGAAAGATGAGAGAGAAAAGGGGGAAAAGAAGAAAATATAAAGGAGAAATTAAAGGCGGAAGGAACTATGACGTTCTACTTGAGCTACTAGTCTTTCGAAGCCACTTGGGTATCGACCCTAACTAATCTCTGACTCCTCCACCCTGAGGACCTCACAGCTTAACAATTCTCAAGGCTATAAAGTTCCAGATTTGCACTTTTATTATCTTCAACTCTTTTTTCATTTTTCATTCTTCATTTATTCCTAATTACTTATTTTTATTAAAATTTTTCTAATTCATGCAGCAGCTCATAATATTTTCGAGAAAAAAGTATTTTTAGGGTAATTTTATCCAAGGAGAGTCGGATTATATTTGTAACTCTTATCGACACAATTTGATGTAAAATTCTCTGAATGAATAATGTCTGAAGTAGAAATTTCTCGAGTGTATGGTAATAAAATTTAACGAGTAGAAAAGGACGGTATGGGCCAGACAGTGAAGAATTTTCAATTTAAAAGTTTGTTCTGGAAATAATAAATTCATAAGTAGAAATGTTTTTCATTACAAAGCATGAAAATAATGTCTATATGAAAATAATGTGCATCAATTTAAACTTTATTACGTTATTGTACTCGTGAGTCGTAAATCTAATAAAAGAGAATTTGCCTGTAAGAAATGTCAACTTGCATCAGGTCTCTAAAATGGAATTATTACGTCTCATAAAGTTTTCAACTCAAGTTGGACATTAAGTTAGAAATAATATTAAGTTCAGAGCGAGGCATACAAATCTTGTCATAAGAAACAAAATTCAAAGGAAGACAATTTCTGTGATTTGTACAAAAGAGAGGATAATAAATTACCTGATGAATACTTAAATAATAAAAATAATTTATAAGCATGGAAAATATCGATAGCTTAACTCAGTTTTAATGTCAACATAAATATAGATTTCAATTTTATCATAGGTACATTTTAAACTTCTTATTTTATTATTTACATTCTACGTAAAAAGCAACGATTCAAATTATTTATTAAAATGGATTTCTCAGCTTTGATTTGTAAATTGGGTTATTCGTTCCAACTCTCTTGTATAATGAAGCATTTTTTTCAATAAACTGATTAATTAAATAGAATATGTAATTAAAAGTTTAATTAAATCTAGAGACGTGCATTTCCATTTATTTTTATTTAGAATTAGTTGCAGTAGTGTGCTTATATTCGAATCAAAAAAAGCAAAAAAGACAGTTTCTTTTTTACCCTTAACGCTCAATTGGAAATTGAGGACAATAGTAAATGAACAAAAAATACTTGACACTCGAAGTTACGGTAATCAAGCAGTAGAGGGACTAGAACACGGCACACAAACACGACGATAATAGTTGAAGGCTCCACAATAGTGCGAAGGAGATTCTTATCTCGGAAGATGAAGACAATGGAGCCAGAGAATATCCTGAAAATCAATTCTCTAAACGACCAACTCAAGATTCACAGATTCAATTGTCAAAGAGTCGTTAGGTAATACTGGCAGTTCGTTATTTTAAGCACTCTCAGGTTATTTCATAAGCAAAAAAGGATATCGAGAGAGACAGTTGATAACATGAAAAGATGAGAAAAATAAGAATATAAGGGAGTGAGACAGATGCATGAAGAGTGAAGAGGAGCATCATTCTCCTTCTCATTGTCGCCTCTTATAGTGCGTGGTAGCGCCAGTCGTCTTGGCGCCATGAAACCCCGTCATTTATTTTCCCTACATAATGCAAGAGCTACCATGGAAGCTGCTGCTTTAGATTCACGAATTACTCTTTTCTCTTCTCTTTTCTCCTCATACTTCCCTTATACTAGAAACCTAGCTCGAAGAACCGAACGCTGTATACGCTTCCCCTTCACTCTAGATCGATCTAAAATTGCTTCGCTTAACGAGAAATGTGTTTGCCGACGAGGTAAGTTCAGCTTGCTTGGCTCGTCTTATGCTAGATGAAAACTGGAATAAACTAAACCAAGCTGAACTGACTTCCGGATATCCGAAAATTTTTGTGATATTTGAAAGAAAAGAGCAGACACCAAAGGAAGAAAATGTAACATTGGTAGGGCAGGCAACTGGAGCGAATACTTCGGGATATATTACATGAAGTTGCAAGTGGAATCAAGTTTGATTTATTCATACGAGTAGGAGCAAAAAAAATAAAAAGAGTTTTTAGGATGAAAGAATCCTGTATAAAATTGTAGATTTTTCTATTATTTTCATGAATAAACTTATGATTTTTTCTCTCACTATTATGAATAATATTTTTCTTATAAAGAGTATTATCACAAAAATTATCAAGTAGAAATGGTATGTCTCGATCAGCCAGAGTGTGATTTTCCGT
>JAUEJJ010000013.1:16344837-16380417 GCA_032164275.1 Synergus coniferae | reverse complement strand
ACTAAAATAAAGATATTAACTTCACATAAAAAAATGGCTTGGAATCTTGTATGCTCTTTTTAAATTGAAGAAAAATGGATTAGAAAAAATATATTAGTACAAAATCTTGGTGAGATAATAAAATTATGCAGTGTTATGGACACTAAAGGTGGCGTTTACTTTCGTCTCACTTGCTCTTATATGTACCGCGAAATGCATATTACAATCACAAGAGTTTATGTTCGAACTCATGATTTGTGCCTATATATGGTACTATGCCAATAAAATTTTAGCCTCCAGCACGATGTTTTGCACGTACGTTAACCTCGACTTGTAGAACCGTATAACATACAATGAAAACAAGCAATGGTTTCTTTCTTCGTATTCAGATTCCTTCCTCATAACTGCAAAACTTTCCTGAAACACCTCTAGAAACCAAGTTTATAAAATATTCTTGAAATTATTCCAACTTGAATCGAGAGGAATACGTATAAATATAACATTAAATTTAACAACAATCTCTATTCTTATTTAACTTAAAAATTGAAAATGAACAATTTGAATCAATTTTCACAAATTTAACTTACATTGGAATACGTTTTTCGAGCAGCGAAGTAGAAAAAGGGAAAATTAAGGCGCGAAAAGATGGTGGCCGTACGCGTTAACTTGTAGAAAAACTTTCTCTACTTTAATATACGACATGAGGTGCAAGTATGATAGTACTTCAACCTACTACACCTTCACCTCGTAGTCATTAATTTTCCTCTTAACAATTTTCCAGTGAAAGTGTCATGATAATTAAATATTCCACTATAAAGAAGTCACGCATAAACGAGTGGAAACTAGAAATGGATCAAATACAAAATAAGAAAATAATTTACAACAAGAAGAAATAGTAAGTTGTGCGGTTTCTCAATCGTGTGTGTAAATATAATAGTAACACAGTGGCAATACCAAGTGATGTTTGCACTAGACTAACGGTTAATGAACTACCAGTTATATCCGATTAATTTATAGAATAGCAAAAAGTGAAAGTATTTTACTTTTGAACATAATAACTCTTGATTTTTTATTATCGTGTATTGTAAAATGTCGGTATTAAAAGTAATCATGTTTATTAAAAAAAAAGTCTCAGCGAAAATAAGACGGTCAGTCTTGATAAATTATAATACTGTTTTTCAAATATTTCAAATTTAAACACATCTCCGAAAACAGAGAAGAGCCTTGCGGAGGTTTTTTCATTGTGATTTTAAGTCCTTGAAAACAACTTATTTGACTGACGTAGGAGGTTCATGTGACTCACGACGTGGTTGTATGATCCACGCCTCTTTTGCGACCCGGTTGCCTATAAGGTCGTGAAATTAACTATTTCTATCGGCAGCTGTACGTGTGCAATCATTACTTCTTTGTCACATTCGAGCCTTGTTGTAAACTAATACGCGCACTTCAACGGATAACGCAAATCTCCAGTTGGTAATTTACGTGGCACAAGTTCAAGCACACTTCAATTTCCGCTGCACGTGGATAGTTAATTTGTCGCATGCGAGTTTCAATGACTCTTTTATAAAAAAATCAAGCACACCAAAATAAACAAACCAAGTTTTAATAAAAATGCATATACACATTTTTTAATGTGAGCATTAATATAAAATAATGTCTTTCAAGATGCTTCTCTTCCCAAATATGATTTTAAGAGACCACTCATTCTTTAATCTTTGGTCGTGTTTTCAATGCAAACAAAAAACCGCGCCGTCAACAGTTGCAGAATATAAAATTAGAATAACAAAACCAAATCTGTGATCAAGCAATATGTATAAAAAATATCCTTATTTTCAACTTTTCATGTATAATAAATCAGGAAATGAATGAGTTTGAAACTAGCAGGAGTAAGAGACCTGATCGATGATAATATTTTAAAAATAATTTATACAAATAACTGAATTTATCTCTAACGAAAAACCTATGACAGACGATTGACAAAAAATTTCCTCTGAAGTAATTTTTTTATCGCGATATGACGCAAGAGAAGCTTCAATTCCGAATGTCATGTTTATTGATCAGTTTTAACAAGCAGAAGTGCAATATATTGATATAAATAAAAACAGGCACTGTAACAATTGAATCCCTATCACTTGATCAATATGACTTCTACAAAGTGATATATTCTGATATATATTATCAAACAATTTTTCATCTCTAAAAAATTTGTCCGGTTAATTTTTAATTGCTTTCAACTTTTATTGAGTAATTTTATTGTAAACTTTTTGATCTCCTTAATTATTTAGTTCTTTCTCATCCAACTCTTTTTTAATAAATCGAAAGGTAGTTAAAGTACTGTTGTTTTAAAATTAAAACAGTTCAGAGTATCTTTCGATATTAAAATTTAAATATTCCCAGACACAAGCTGATACAAGTATGTAAATTTATAGTAGTCAATTAAGAGTCATTATTTTCTGAACACGGGTGAAAAATTTCAGAACGGAATAAAGTTTTTATTATAATTTTCCTATGCTTCTATGTAATTACAAAAAGGATAGTAATTACAGATCGATTTTCATATTAATTTCTCTCATTGTTGTGTAAGAAAGGTTGATTTTAGTCAAATGAAAACAATTCTTAACACTACAGTTATCCAATATACTTCACTAAAATGACTCTTCCCACGCAGTACACACCGGTATGTAGACGTGAGAAGAAAAGATTTCCATTCTGAAATCAAGGAGAATGGAATCTCCCCTTTTTCCTCTCCCCTCAATGTTATAACAGTGTAAGCTATGCGAATATTCACTATTCAGGCGTGACATTTCAACAAGAGTGAACATAATTTTAGTACGAAAAACCCAAACAAAAAAATTTACCATTCGCGTGAAATAGTTCACTGAATTTTACAAGTAATTCTCTTTAATTACATCAGCAGCGAAAATGAAATGAAGTTTCAATAAAAGTCTTCATTAATTTGATAAAAAAAAAATTATTATTATCGTGAAAAAAGTCACCAAAGCAAGCTTAAAATAGTATTACAGTTTTAAAATATTTTCCGCTTTAAATATTTTCATTATTACAGTTATTTTCGTAATCGATTTAAATAAAAATAGCTAAAGATAATATTACTTCAAGAACCTTAAAATATATTTATGTTATTCTTTTCTCTGATAACACTATCTTCGCTTTGGAAAGCATACAAAAGAACAATTTTTACTTTACTTTCTCTTTATTCAAGAAAACCTTTCTCTTCAAGTTCCCAATTTATTCTCAACCAGTTTCTTTGTATTTCTTTTACTTCTTTTACAACAAAAGGAAACTAAGAAAATATAACTTAAGCGTGACTTTTTACTTTTTCCATCGCTCAAGGTGAAATAAAATGAGGAAATACATGATTTAAATTTTTAAATTCTGCTCACAAAACAAATCAATTTTTAAATTGACAAACGAAAATTGATTCTCCCTTTGGTGCTTTTTCTCTCTAAAAATTTTCAAACTATAACAGATCAAAGCAAAAAAATATAGATCGCGGAATTTTTTGCACAATGCAAATCGAGCTTGATTCTATCACTTTTTACACTAATCATCTATGAGACTATGTATATATGATTCAGAGTAATACACGCAATTCGAATAGTTTCACATTTATTTTTTTCTAGAGACCGCAAATAAACTGTTAGTGAGAAAGAAGTCAAGAGATTACGAGATTGCAATAGTCAACTTTTTATGAAGCTTCTGTGCAATCCTAAGAGATACAGTTATTCCAGATCATCTTTGATCGGATTATATCAAATGAAAAAAAAATTAAGCTCAATTTCATAACTAAGATCCTTTACCTCGGAATTTTATTTACCAGCTTTGTAATTTGTAATATTAATGATTATTATATTCATTAAAAGTCATTAAACTAATTTTAAACGATGTTTTCAAACCTAAGAAATATAAATAATAGAATTTATCAAGACCTAATTTAGCCACTTAAATCAGGACGAACGACAGAGGACAGATTCTAAGATTGATCATTGACCGGTTTCTTGAGGAGAGAGAAAAGAGAATGAACGCCTCAATTGAAACGATGAACCGGAATTCAAGATCTGTCTGCAAAGAAAAAACTGCGGATAACAGTACCTAATAGATGACAACATTCTAGATTTATATCATTCACCAGCATGTTTACAACCAAGTTGTAAATAAATATTTTATTCGCATCAATTACACTGATAATAAAAATTACATCTGATCAGTTCTGCTTCTGGAAACAATATTAATGAAAGACTTGTTCTTTTTTAGTCAAATCTGATCTTTGTTCAAAGATCAAGTCAAGAATTTTCTTTATAAGATATACCAATGTATCTTTTACCTTTTCTTTCTTCTACAACCGTAAAGTTCGAGAATGCGAACTTCTTTCGGACTGCATTCCACGACGCGCCTCGTTAGACTTGACACGTATTACTTTAGATTCTCATAGCTAGGTAAGATTTTAATTAAATCTTATTGGCAACATTTCAATTTTTTCCAAAAACCAAATCCTGTCTGGAAGTTATTGGTGAATTGAAAATTAGATTCTCTTTTTTTGTTCACTCTCTAACACTCTCTCATACATTTATTCAAGATTGAATCCTCTCAGGAGCACTGTGGCAATCCAATTTTGAAAGAGCATTGTGAGGAATACAATTTGCTCTGTAGCAAAGGACTTGTACATAATTATAGATAGTAAATAGAATAGGACATCTTCGAGAACAAATTGCTTATAGAACTAAACTCGGTGAAACTAAGGGCGGGGCAAGTCTACAACTTTTACGATCATTTGCATTTATTGCATCTCAGCCTCTCAAAGAGAAGAACTTCATCTGAATTCCCTGAACTTTCTAATTTACCATAAGAAAATTGTTGAATTAAAAAAACAATTAAGTATCTTTCAAAAAATGACTTCCTTAAAAAAAAACAGGTTATACAACATCTTCTTTAGTTTCCTATTTGACCAATGACGAAATAATTTGTAAACAATTACTTATCCGAGATAAATAAATCTTTCACGATTGTATAATGTTGTATAACGGTTTTCATAATGCGAATACATACTATCTACTTATATGCTAACGGATTTTATGGATCAATTCTCTGGTAAATAGAATATAATCAATGCCTTTCCACTCCTGTTTTTCATTATTCCATTTATTAAACTGTTAGATATTTTTCTTTATAAAATCAAGGCACAATGGATACGACTAACTTTTTTTAATTAATATAATGTAATTGGGTCAAGATTGATGGCAGCTTTAACATCAGAAGTTGTGGTCGCGCCCAAGTTCAAATCTACTTTCCTTTGCGTGATCAAAATTACCGCGAATGGTAGTTGATGGGTATGTTCTCTGGTTATGAAATTACTTTTAGGCCATGATTCTCAGATAGAATAGAAATTGTGTGATTTCGCGACATGAAGCCGTGCGTTGAGCAAAAGATTATTCGTGATACTAAAAAGAATCAAAAATCGGTTGAATAATAAAAACCGGTATAGAATAATCTAACAGCAGTGGAATCAATGAATACTTTTATCACGATAGATAAATTATTGATGGTCGATTTTCTCCTCATGAAGGAAACCCGGATGTTTTTATCTTAAAATAAAAAATAGCATATCCAACTTTTAATTAAATCAATATACAAACCCAATTGCTACTACATATATATTTGAATTGTGTTTCAAACGCTCAAAATCTAGAAATACTATTCCACAAGTATAAATAATATTTGTATGGAGATTTTTAATTTCCGAGCATTTAATTTCAGTGTGAAAAGCAGTTTGAAAATAAAAGCAGGATCAAATGTTAGCCCGTGTGTTTAAAATTTTTTATGATATACATAAATACCAATCAAATCGAATGATAGCATTTAGTCAATTGAAACTTTCCCTTTTCTGTGGTCAAACGTACACTTCCTGTATTATATTGATGCACTGCCAACTTCGAAAGAGTTAATTAAGCTTGTGCCACTGTTGGAATGTGGTAAATATTGGTTTTCGACTCTAATTTATGGTACTTGATTGCCAGATATGATTGAATTTGTGTACTATACAGAATTTCAATTTTATTGGTTGTTATTCACTATCAAGTATTGCGAGTTGAAGAATATTTTAACTTTAATACCATAATTCTTGGGTAAATTCTATAGTTTTATCATGTAACTAACGCTATAATAACATTGTATAGGATTACATAAACTTCTAAACTGCATGCCTAAAAACCTCTCTTTGTAGTCCAAATAAACTATGTAGTTAAAATCCATTGTTCTTTATTAAAAATAACACAAGGCTCCAAAAACACAGATGAAGAGTCTTAAAATTTAAAAAGCAATGTGTAAACATTGCATCCAATTATCGTTTAGAATTGAAGAGTTGGTCAAACTTCTAAATCAATACAATATTTAGGTAATATTAATTATGGAGAATTATTGGACGATTGCTACAGTCCAGTAATTGGTACCAAAGCACAGGTACCAAAGATCTTTATATTAGGTACAAGTACGAAACAGATGTTTCCAGTCGCCGGATTTGCTCTATTCAAAAGAAAAAAAACATCTAAAGCTAACTTCAGTTCTCCAATTTTTACTTTTGGAGAACGCTCAAATGAACCATTATGAACTGTTGCAAAGTGTCTGTGGAATAAAAAAAAAATGAAGGAGCAATAATTACCAAGGAGTCGTCCCCATTGTCAGCGCTCATAGCCTAACGTAAAGGAAATCGTCGCTCCTCTTCGCTGCACTCTGGGCTTTCTGTAATCCTCATTACGTGATCCATTTATCCCGGCACCTAATTTTCATATTCCAAAAACCCTCAGATTTGATTCTAAATTCCTTTTCGAATGTTCACGCTTTTGCGTCCTGCACCTGTCATATGGCATTGCACGGTTCCAGATAGAGATGAAAGTGCTTCAGGAAAAGAGACAGAAGGTTCAGAGATTCAGAAGGGAGAGAGACGAGGACACTGACACAAGAAACGTCAACGACACTGACAATAAGCACCCGAAGCACACTGCTCCTTCACGGAGCACATCATCCTACCCTTTTTTTTTCAAATTGGAGCACAATTTCACGTCACACGAACAAGCACCACGGCCTTCAGAAAATCACACACGTTCCTTTTTTCACAACTGTCGTCGCGTACTATTAACTAACCTCTGCACGGGCCAGCTCTGAACTGGCAGACGCCATTCTCTTCATCGAGGCTCCCCACCCTACCGAATACCGGTGTCATGCTTTGCGATTTGTATTTGCATGCGGCACGCATTGACACGTTATTTCGCAAGAGAAGTCTTTGTCAAGATTCCCAGAAGGAGATGCAGCTTGAACAGGTTGTTGTTTATACGAAACGGAGCATGTGTTTGACAGCTCGTTGATAGTAGGCGGCCATGTTTGATTTTTAACTTCGCGCTTGCGCATCGCAGAATTCGTCCAAGCGCGCCAAATTTGAATTATCTTTCTGATAATGAAATCTAAAGTATATATGTATATTTCTTCAAAACACAAGATACACACTTAAAAATTCTCTGCCTTGAAAAGATGTATCTTAAAAGGATTCAAATTAGAAATCGATGACTTTAAATCATTAATATAGAAAATAATATTGAATAACAGATCCATTTAAAATTTTTCAACTGGAAATTCCATTCGTTCACTATATATCGGAATTTTCATGGCAAAATTGGTTTAAAAAATTCCAAAAAAGCTGGAAGGAATTCCAGTTTATATATAATAATTATATAAATTATTGTATACTAAAGTTTCTCAATCTATTAAATCTAAATACGTTAACACTTATAAATAAATTTGAGGACCAACAAATGTGACAAGCACAACAGCAAAAGACTTTTTCACAACATTTAATAAAACGCTATAAACTATGTATGTTTTTTACTCAAATACTCTAAAAGTAACTTACATACGTGTATTATATTTGTATAATTTATGTCGTATGGAGGTGTCGCGCCCCTTGCAAAGTGTAACTTCATAACTGGACCCACTCGCTGATCCTAACTAAAAGGCTCGTCTATGAACTTGGGTACCATTTCTTTACAGGGTAGCCCGCTTGTTCTCTACCAAAAAGGGTGGTCGCGGGTAGCATTTAATATGAAAAACCATGAATAACAAAGTACTTGCAGAAGTGCTCAGGAGCTGACACGTCCGTTATATATAATATATGTATAAATTTAATACTATCATATAATTATTTCCTTATGCGTAGTGCTTCGCTTAAACGTGGATTTAGCGATCGACGTTCCGGGATGCTAAAAAGATCTGCATAAAAACGCACGGAAGGAACGAGGAGTGTATTTAGAAAACAATACAAGGCAACCAACCACCACTAAACAGGCTCACCAGTCGCTATTTCCACACTTGTCTCGTCCAAAATTCAGATTATTTTCGTAATTCAGATCGTCGTTACAAAATTTTTCCTATTTCTCGCAAAAAATAAATAAAGTAAAAATAAAAAATTGACCCGATTTTATAAATATATTGAGTGCATCGAAATAAATGTACTATAAGTAGTAAAGAAAAATATCACTTAAGTTTTCTGATTGTAAACAATTCGTTAAAGTGTCTTACAAGCACAAGTACTAAATTGTATCAAAGAGAAATCATCAAGATTATAAAATTTATTCTTGGATTTTTTAAAAACCTTTGATACCGGACTTGAAATTACGCTGTTTTTTTTTTTTATAAACCAAGGTTCATTCGATTCATATTTCTGATATAAAAGTTTCGCAATCCATAACGCACTAACAGTCCCATATTATTGAATTTCATCCAACAATGCATAGGTATATGCATCAAAATTGCAAGAATATCGTTAGTAAATGTGTATAACTGTATATATCCTCATTTAAACACGTCGCTTAGACGCTAGAGAGTCAACTTGTACAACCGAAAAATCGTCTCAAATCTGTAGCGGCGAATTGAACAATGTACGTAATCTGTTGACCTACTATAAATATTAAAGTTATTATGATAAACTGCATTCTAAGCTGATCCCATGTTATTTTTTGGTCACAACCGCATTAACTCATTTCCTTGCGTCCACCCAGATATCATCATCAGAGTGTTTCATTAAAATTGCAGCTCTTCACAGTCTTAACTGATTCTACTCTACCATTTTCTTTGCAAAAATTATCCTCTTTTCGATCCGTGATGCCGAAAAATGAGAATCAAACCTCGTCTATCCCAGGAAGAGTTTTGAAAAAATTGTCATCATCCACTTCATTTTTCTTTTTAAAACGAAGACCGGCTCGTAGTAACAACCGATCCAAAAATATATATTTTCCAAGTCCAATCGACTCGATCTTTAATTGAATGCTTGTCAACTATCAGTCTCTTGATAACTTAAGCAGAAACAGTTTCAACCATGGATTTTTTAATAATCTCCCCAAAATTTTCGTCACACTCTTCCGGATTTTCTGCAGACGGCACAGTTGTTTCTCCCTTCTCAGTCTCGATTTTAGTTCCACTTGCGTGATAGTTCCCGTGGTTCTGAGGATCTAGTTCCCCATAATAAGAATACCTGCTGGCCAACAACTCTGAAAAAGGCTCCAATTTACCCATCTGTTGAACAACTGCATTCGTAGGCTGAACAGAACTCAAATTTGTGTACTGTGAACCCGTGGTTTCGTCCTGGGGGAATGGTGTTTCGTAACCAGTTGCATGTTGTCCCTGGTGTGCCTGGCAATTTGGTTGCATGGATCCATCAGTGGGATACCCACCGTAATGAGGAAATCCGGAATTTCCTGCAACTGGAAACTGAGGCTGGAAGGCTCTAGATGTTGACGGAAGATTTTGATAACTCTGATAGTCTGTATACGCATTTTGCTGAAAGGCAACAGGGGAAGTTGGATGACCTGGGAAAGTTTGGAAAGTCTGGTGGAATTCCGGGTGGAGTTTCCGCTGAGCATTCTGCGAAGTATCTACCGTGTCTTCGCTAGGGTAACAATCGTCTCTAATCGCATATAAATCAAGGCTCTCCTCCCTCGCACCCGACACATCCTGCTGACATGAAGGTCCAACGGTCTCGTGGTTTTCGTAGTGCAGGGTTGTAAATTCGCCCCCATTAATGCAACTTTCTGCCGGATTATCGATCACTGATCCTAAAGAAATCACCTCTCGAAGCGGTCCTCGACCGGAATGATGATTGTCCACCAGATCTTGCTCGGTATGCTCTTCATCGCGTTGTTTTTTCTCTAGTTCTAAACGCATTAGGGTATGGATAAAGTGCGTTCTGACACGCACTGGGTTGAACTCGATTCTACCGGAACTGTTTGCGCAGCCATCTCTGGAGCATCCGCAAGGGAATCCAGCTCGGTCAACCTGAAATAAGCAAAGTAATAAATCATTAAATCAGTGACTCAAATTTATTAAAACTATTATGATTACTGGTCAGAAACTGTAAAATTTAAAGTTTGTTTCCATCACTAACCTGGCATTTGACATTGGCTCTACTACAAGGACAGCTTTCAGGATCGCAGTAACCCTTGCATCCACAACCACAATGTTCCCGACTTGCCCTAATATCTCGACACTCGTCCTTTTCTGCGGCTTCTATTCTTCGAACACCAGCTGCTCTAAGAAGTGCTCTCCTTTGCCACGTGGGGACTGGCTGCAAGAAATAGTAGCTATCGATATCAAGTTCCTCGGGATCACTAGGTTCCTCGTCAGTGTCGTCACTGGGATCCTCCGAGCTTGAAGCAGCTTCAGTGACGCAATTGGCAGCACGCTCTGTGCGTAATTGTGCTAATCTTGCTCGATGAAGTCGCCTTTGTTCAGTGGCATGTTCCATTAATGAAAATCTCTCGGCATGAGTGTGAGTGGCGCTCATTCCAAGAGTACTACCACCCTGAAAATTAAAAAGCCTTATCAGTCAAACAGTTTTGCCTCTTTAAAGTGAGGCAATGCCATTCTGTTAAATCTGAGCTTCTTGGAACTCGATACAATTTCAAATTTTTAAACTAACCTGTGAAGGAACACAGGTGAATCCTTGTGCTCTGGGGAAGTAATATACAGTAACAGCGTCAAATTGGATGTTGCGTTTCTTTTTCACTGGTTCATCAGTATTGGTTCTCTTTGCGCTCGGTTCACCCTCCATACAGTCTACTAATCTACGTTTTAGATTACTCTTTGGAGGACTTCGAAAAGTTGGAAGTGACGACTGCGGTGTGCACTGACCGCTTATGTCTGGGACGAAGGTTTCCAGTTGATTTACAACTGAAAGAAAAAACTCTGATTGTATGATTATCTGTTGTGCGGTATCGCGTGTTGATAATCGATGCGCGAATGAATCGATAGAAAAACAGTTCTACTCGATGAACGCGTGTTCTTCGTGAGAACGATTTCATGTATATTTTCTCCAAGCTATTTAACAACAAAATTAGTATCTTATACAAACTTGATAATAATATTATTTATTTTGCATTTTGAAAAAAAAATTAATTCATCGAAAATATATTTTTGAGTTCGTTTCACAAATTTATTTATTTCTTAAAAGCACAAGGGCGTTTGTCCAAGCGCTGGGACGTAATTCCAACGATTTTGAAAAATCAATATTGAAGCCAACAGTTCTGATTGATTTAAACCGAATTAGGTTATACGTCTAGGTAATAATGAAAAATATTGATGTGATTGAAATATTGATTGTTAGTTACATAAACTTTTTATTTCTAAAAAGAAATTGAATAAAACTTTAAAATTCGTTTACCTTTTCAAAATATTTATGTATTTAAAAAAATAATATTCATAGATTAAATAATGATAACATTGAATCAAATTACAAAAATGATTTCTCACCTTTATCCTTATCGGACAAGATCTCATCGGGTATCCTATCAAGAAAGGAAGTCTCTGAGTCGCTCTCAGGAGCAGGAGCAGGTCCAGGATCTCCAGGAATCTCACTTCCAAGTCCAGAATCGCTTCCATCCGATCTGACCTCGTCCCTCGAACCTGCTGCAAGTGCAAGACTCTCCGCCGAATCTTCAGTGAAGGCTTCAGGTCTTTCCGGCTCCAATCTCGTCATAATTTCTGCCGGAATTTCATCGCAAATCAGAGGCTCATTTTCCGAGTACGGGATCTGATTAGAAATAACGTGATTGCCACCCTCAAATTGAACTTTCGTCAATGGCGTAGTAGCTTCCGAGCTATCAGATCCAGTCTCCGTTTCCGCTTCTTCAGTATCATGCGTTTCCTGGGCCTGGAAGGACGCCGTAATATTTTCTAACCCCAAAGAATTCTGACCGATCTCTTTCGAGTAAATCTCATCTATCCCAAGTGTCGAACTCATCAAAACGAGTTCCTCATGCTCCTCAATCTTTTGAATTACCGCCTTCGATACTCCCTGAAACTCTTCTTCCTTTTCAAAAATCTGAACCGGTTTCCTCGGCGATAGAACCACTTCACTCAATTCCTCATTCTTACCCATTTTTTCTATCAACAACTCACTACCTGTCGTGACTTGATCCTGAAGATCAGAGCTTTTGATGGGGGTCAAAGTCCTGGAAAAATTCTCAGGTTCAGTACAGAGTTTCTTTTCCCTATCTTCACTATCCACTTTCTTCTGTAAGACACCACTTTCCCCAAGATCAACACAACCTTCACTGATACCTTCCACCATCTGTAAGTTTTCTTCTTGGTCCACCCTCGAAAGCACAAGAACCAACTCTTTAAGTCCCGAAGCTTTTTCCTGGCTCGGTGTCGTTGAATCTGATTGTTTATCATCACTTGTTCCATCCACAGCGTCACAACAATCCACTCGCGATTCATCCCCCAATTTATCCAAATTTGCTGTAGAGTCCTTTTCCCTGATATCATCAGTTTGAAAAATTTCCTCCTCGCTTGCAGTATTTGAAAGCTCTCCATCCTCTTTATTTGGAAACCTGTCCTGCTCTACGAAAATCCGAGGTTCCGAAATGAGTGAAATCTCACCCAAGGTTCGTTCTCGAAGACTAACGTGTATAGGCGAGAGCCTCCTGACCTCGTTCTTCAATTGCTGAGCCTGCTCTTCTGATATCTCTACACCAATTTTCTTAATCTCGGCGTTTATCGGAAGGAAGTCTGTAGCTGGCCTCTTCCTAGAAACCGACAGTGAGCTACTCTCCTCCATCGAAGTATCTTCATCGCAGCCTTTACACTTAGATTTTAGATCATCCAACTCATTGTCAGATTTCGTTTCATTAGATTTCTCTTCCTGAATAACCCCAGGAATTTTTGTTGTGTTGGTTTCCATTTTCGAAAGATTTTGGGAAGTTTCTGTATGGCAGTTTAAGTCCAGAGAGTCTTCCAAAGGTGAAGAGGCGTCATTCGTGACAGTTGAAGGTGTTGGCATGACTTTGCTTGTTCCAGGATCCACTGAGGTGGAATCCTCTTGGGCCACGATGACACTGTCCTGGGCCAAAGGCGATTCCATCTCGGTCGTTTCTGCCGTCTAGAGTAAAAAAAATAAGCAAATCAAGCAAATATTTAGAGCTAGTCTATCTAGTATTTATCGAATAAAAAGTGATAAGGTGAAAAAAGTGATTTTATGAGAATCTTATGATCAAGAATTCTAAAGAGTTGTTGACACGGACCTAGCATCTTCTCTATCAATAAATCATTGTCGACGACTAGACGTTTGTCGATTGTCTTTTTTACTACGTCTCGCAATCTCTCCATCTCCATTTCCTTCCTCTCTCTTTTTCTCCACCGTTCTGAAATATCATACGCAACGAGGACGGAGGGATCAATAAGCCGCGCGCCCAATGGTACCGCGCACGAGAGACAGAGAGAGCGAGAGAGATATGAAAAGAGAGTGAGTAAGGGTGAAAAAGAAAGCATGTAGAAAAATCAATTTTTTTGTAAACATAGGCCCTTTGCTTTGTAGTAAAAGATTTAAAAATGTATTTATGCAAAGAGAGTTTTTTCAGGATGATTTATCGGAAATTAAATGGATTCTTTATCGAATCAGATGAATTTTAGACAAAAGTAAAAGACACGGTGACATATTTACTGACGGGTTCATATTTACTGACTTATTGATTCAAGTCTAAGAGAAAGAAACCGGCTTTCTGCGCGGATCTCTGGTTCACTAATCAAATGTCGCACAATAACCGAAAGCTAAGAGAAAAGGTGTTTTTACCTTCCCTTCGTTCTCGAAATTTTGGATTCTGAATCCTATAGATATCCTCTTTTCTCACTGGATCAGTAAAAAAAAGCCTCGAGGATGATTTACGTTGTCTCGCAACTCCAGCCTCCTTTTTCGCCGCGGGATTGATCGACCCTAGGATCCATGAGCCATCTGCTGTTCCGGCTCAAGGAGACCGGGTTCAACATTGACGACATCGATGGACTTTGTAGCTAACTCTCTGATAGTTTCAGAAATCAGGGCCTTTTCTCATGGGAGCAAAAGTCAGAACTTTTTCAGAGTTCGATGACAATTTGAAGAATATTCGATCCTGAAGGAATGAAGAGTCTCAGTGACTGGTAAGGGAATTGAGAGTTAGCTCGGAAAAGAAAGTCAGAGAACGGTAAATCGTGAAAACACGAAACGTTAACTGCGCGTTGGTGCAAACAACAAAGTGGATTATGAACCTGATGGCAGAGTATGGCTCTGTGAAAACTAGTTGGAAAGAATCTAGATGTCTAGTTCTGGCTGAGTGTTCGGAAAGACTCGATTCGAGAGGATCGAAGCCGAGGCGCGTGTCTCGCGTTCACCAGCTCACAGCAGAGTGAGCCGAGTGTTCGACGCACTTGGGGAATGAGCGTCCTGGTTTGGACTCTGGAGGTGGCTTGGAGGCATCTCGTAGGCGTTCGTGGGTGCTCGGTAGACCTCGGGCACGGCGTCGGCGTCCAAGTTGCCGCGCGAAATCGGCGATGAGAGCCGGAGCCACACTCTTTTGCCTCTCTCGGACGGTTCAACGAACGAGAGAGCGGCGCCTGCGCGACGCGGCACCGCGACTATCGCAATTGTCGCCGCAACTCGCTCGAAACAGAAGGAGTCGTCTTCCTTTTTTCCATAATAGAAAAAAATTCAGTCAGGCCACTCCACTCCGCGTCCCAAACGAAAAGGGGTCACCGGAGAGCGTGTCGGAGACGAAGCCATGGAAATATCGATCATCCAGTTCTGAGAAGGGTGATGTTGGCGTCTGTTGATGACGTTGATGCTTAGGAAGTTGATGATTGTCTGGGTCATCTTAAGAGTCTTTCGACCTCTGGCAGACCTCTGGTGATAGCAAATGCACGAAGAGTACCACTACCAGTAGACCTTGGATAGTTCTAACAAGTAAGATTCCTTGAGTCCTGGAGAAAAAAAAATAAATAAGTAGGATTGAAAAAGATCAAAGCCGGAGATTTTACGAGAAACGGCGTTAGTGGTGGAATATTGCGGTGATTGAGAGTTCGTCGTGCTTTCTGGTTTCTGGGAAATGTCGGAGGATCCGAGAGACTAGTTGGGCTTTCTCATAACCCGTCTGCGCAGGCTACTATGGGATATGGTGTAGCACTATAGCCCATAGTAGTTGGTAGTCTAGAGTTCTGTAGGATCGCAAGATCTGTAGTGAAGATCGTCTCTCGTGGGGTAGAGGTTGGAGATGGTGAGTTGGTGAATTGGTGTAGGCGCGTAGGTGATGTTCCACCAACGTGTGACTCGAGTCAAGACCATGGTACATCTCCCATACACCGCATCCCTGTACTACAGGTCGTCTTGCCATAATAAGAGCGAGGGAGCACAATATAATACAGCGTCTCGCTCGCAGTGACCTCCCTGGAAGCTGTGGAATGTATACCACCCACCAACCCTCCGACTCGACCACTGTCGTAAACACATCAGCGTATCGTTAATTACAAAATTCAACATTATTAAGGGACAAATTTAATATGTAGAGTTCCTTTAGAAACTCGTCCCGTTCTTTTACATTCTAAGATCTTAATATGTAACTTTAGTAAAAAAAACTACAGTTGAACATTGTGGATGTTATTTTTTATTGGGGGATTCATTACTTTTGACCGGGGTATCACCATATTGGATGCGTCATAAACTGACTGCAGGTCCCCACCTTGCAAAATCGATTCGAAATAAGTTACCAAGGCAATATGAAAAATGCGGAGGGAACTTTGTTTTTTGGTCTGTATGAAATCCAAGAGGTTTTACGTGTGGAACGTTAATGTTCAAAGTATAAGGCAAAATCATTTATCAGAAACTGTTTCCTTTCGCCGGAAGTTTGGAAAAATAAACAGTTCGGAAAGTCTGCTCACTGTCCCATTTTAACTTTCAGAAATATCAGCAGGTTTTATAGAGAAATTGTTAAAAAACGAAAAAATTCTGAATTAATGTCATTCCGTTCTGGGGTCCAGGAAATATGGGATGCCAAATCTTATCCGACAGAGTGGAAAGGTACATATTTAGTAAAAAAGTAACGTCTACTCATTATTAGATAGAAAGAGGGATCAATACTTTAATAATAAAAAGTTTCCAGATGTGGAAGCATCATAACTGAAAATAAATATTCTTAAAATCTGAACTAATCCGGGAACAATTTTAGAAGATTGCTACTTGTTCTTAAAGGACGAAGACATGAACCTAGTGTCATTCTTCTTGTTTTTTCATTATCCGAAACACACAAAAGAGGAAGATTGTCGGTGGGGATTGCAGAGGGATAAGAGCGTAAGCAAAGAATTCTTCTTTCCCTTGTGCGAAGAAGTAGAAGCAAGGAGACGTGAGCATGCAGAAGGTTAAAACGAACCAACGAGCGAGTGAACGAAGGAAGCAACCTCCGGATATTTTGCTAGGGTGCGAAGGAGACGAACGGGGTGCTACGGGGGTGTATATTGGAGCTTGTAAATGGGGATGGGGGCTCCACCTCCAGCCGAATCGATCCCACCGCAGTGTAGCACTATAGCATCCCACGTGCATACATATCATGGTTCTACCTCTATATACCCTTCCATATAAAAACATCTGCATAATAATGAGAAATTCAATCGGATATTTTTTCGGCAATCAATTTTTATCGATATTTTCCAAACTCACCCCAAAGATTTTTTTAAATTAATACTGAAAGTACTAAGAGGATAGGAAGCATAAGATTAAGTTCCAGGATTGTTTTACAAAATATTTTGGCACGGTAAATAGAAATAAAATAATTCCTCTGAAAAAAATGTAAACAGCTGGGTGGAATCGAACCTCCGTATTCATCTTTACAGTTTTTTAAAGGGAGACAGGTGAAATATTGTCAGAATTTTTTTTTGATAAATTTCTGTTATGTAGCCGAATATGGTTTTAGTAGTTAATCTTAAAAGATTCTCAGTGGCATAAAAGGCATGTGTAAAACAATTTCGTGCATCGATTGGATTTCCTAAAGTTAAGCGAAACAGACTCATTCAAATCACGCATTGTCCGCTTTTACCGAAGCTGCGCTGGTTCTGGAGGGGAGTGAAAGGCCAGAGGAGGACGAGATGAAAAGCAAAATGTAGAAGTATACGAAGATTAAATATAGGTATTATCACACATACATACGTAGTAAAAACAGGAAGGATGTCTACATAGAACGGCTTGCTACAGGAATTATAAAACATTCTCAACAGCAAATACGCCCAACTGAACTTCGTCTAAAGAAAATTAATCCAAAAAAAATATTGTATTTAAAAAATTTAACTAATTACTTTCTTCAACTTAATAAACTTTATTTTCAGTATATTACTTGATTATTTTATTGAATAATCAGGGAATTTCCTCATTATATTATGCGAATGTATAATATTGCTTTTTGAACTCGTAATCAAACTCGCTGACTTTCGACCTTTTTTTAAAACCACTGAGTTTTAACCTTTTTAAAATCACTGACTTTTTCTGATTTCTTAAGTTCATGAACTCCCATCTACTTATAAAATTATTATTCCTGACTTTCTTTACACTGAAATAACTCTATAAAAAATAATCTTAAGATCACGCTCCAAAAAATTCAAAGGAAGCAATATTCTTTTAGTTTTCAAATACTGCTCACAGCAGATTATAATTTCAGGACTATATATTCCGGACTTATTCACCAATAATCTTGAAAACCAGAATTTGCGAAAATCTAGTAAAATGCTATTGAAAATCAATATTTCCTGAAGCAAACAATTCAGCCCTTGATATAATGAATGTCAATCACATAAACATTTCGAGTGTTTTCAGTCTGATAATAATATTCATTATTATGCATTTTCCATTCCATACAGTGATGTACCGTTAAGTTGAAAGGATGCACTTGTGTGGGTGTATTCCTGAATTCATGTAGTTCACAGTAGGTATTACTGGACCAGTCGATATTTTTGTATATATGTATTAAATCTACACGAATAATAACAATGCATAATATGATATAATATATCGCTCCGGGGCGCTAGTAGAGTATTTGCTCATTACACTCAGTTCAATGGACGCACTAAAGGTTTACATTATGCGTATGCACTTGCACATGTGTCTGGAAATTCAGAAGTGAAGCACACATCGTACTGAATAGGATTCTCGACAATAGCATTATAAACATCCAATTCTATTCTCCAAATGGATATAATTGACTGCTTACTGATTTCTAATCTGGCATTATAATATCTCAATCCATTCCCATTTCATTTACACCCCTGTAATAGAAATTACTGTCAAAAAAGATAATATTCTGAAATGAACTGTACTAAAAATTTAAACTATCAGATTTGAGATTAGAAAATTAAAAAGTAAAGTACTTATAGAATTTTAAAGACACATTTTGATAAAAATGATTCAAACGAAAAACTTCTAAGAAGACTTAAAGTTTATATTATTTCTTTATAAATTTCAAAGAAAAAGTCTAGTGGAGCATGGGTCATCGGGAGGAAAAGTAGGTCGTACGATGTTATATCGAAAAAGATAATGTAAAGTAGAGGATATTTAAGGAAAGTTCTATTTTTAACATTAAGCACGTAAACAAGTCAAATGTTTTCAATATCTCAATTACTAATGAAGTGCGTCTCGTCTTCAAAGATTTTCTGTCTCAAAATTGGATTATAATGTAATTTTGATGATGAAAAGCTAAATCGATTACTTTTATTCCCATCGAAAACTTCATAACTGAAAATTGTTTAATTTCTCGTTTGTTCAGCTTTAAAAGATTTACGTTTTTAATTTTAATATTCGGAAAAAATATTAACAAGCCGTTAAATGACCTGGAACAGTATTAATGATATAATTTTCAATGTTAAACATTCAAAGAAAATTATCTAAAGGCTGTAACCCAGTTTCGACTCTTCTCTCTTTCAATTCCCTTATCGATATCGTATCATCAGCTTTGTCATCAAATTAGCGCCTTCGGTTCAATTTCATTAATCCAAATGTGAATATGTCACTAGAGACTGTTTTCCAACTCGTACAGCATCCCCAAGAAGAGGCAGGGCATGAAGTGAACTTCTGACTAACGGGACCAGGAAAGAGCGAGGTCATACAAGCCTCACTCCCAGTTCACTAACAGTTTACTGCTATACTCTAAATTCTGTGATGCAGTTCACAAATTCACTTGTTCAAAACCAACCCACAGGCCAGACTCTTCGGCCAAATTTGACCTGTCACAAGAGACTTCACAGAGACATAGGAACCAAAGCAGGAGGTTTGTAACCATAAAATTATTTAGGAGAATGAATTACGCAAATTCAATGCACAAAGCTGTCCATGACAGCATTTCAAAGGTGAAGCCAATACCAGATAAGTAGTTCCTATTGATGTCATTTCTTTTGTTTAACGATAGACGATCAACGTTTGTTCTCTTCCTAATGAAAATCTACGAGATTGATACTATTTGTAATCAACTGCACGAATGAACTATCACAACTGTTAATTATCTTTCAGCGAACCCAGGTTTCTAAAAGCGCAAGTTGTCTTGTGCTCAACTAGATTCCTACCATCGATATTCTTGTTCGCTTTACTTATCATTCAACACATTTATAAACATGATAAATATCTCGATATTTTCTTGTTTTACTTTACTCTGGATATTCTAATGATTCGATTCTTTGGGATTGAATCTATTTCTCCAGCACGAGACTCGTTTAAGAATTCAGGCATTCTTACTCTAAAATTAGAAACTGGGACAGGAAAGTCAGATCTGATCAGAAAGAATTCTGAACCCAAGATTAGAATTTAGATTCTCGAATTCTTCTAAGAAGATATTTAGAATTGAAAAATATAAGCTGCGAAACAAATTTGAAGAAGCTCTTATTGGACTGGAATATAAAAAGATGATTGCTTTAGAGTAAAAGAAATTAAGGAAGAAAGACAGCGAGCAATTTCCTTAGCATAAATGTATAATTTTGCAAATTACTAGTGTATCGTATAAATTATCGTGTGCTGATATTAGAATATCATGAGAAAAGAGGTAGAAGTAATCAAAACAAGTAAAATACATCTGAAACGAAGCTCAGTATTAGGATTAATTATACTAAGCACCAATCAACGAACGTCGGGAAGCCTGTTTCTTCTATTTCTACTGAAAACAGAAGGTTCTTACTACTGAAAGAAACGTTCTTTCCTGCTTTCTTTCTAGATGAAACAAAAGACCCAGTGAGAGCCTTTCTACGATCAGCAGACCGTTATGGTTACAACTTGTGCTGGATAAACCGAGCCTCTTCCAGAAATATTTGTTTTAAAAGTTGAAATATCTCCTGCATATTTCTGAGTTAAAATGCTTTCAAAATTTTAATGTTTTTAAAGTGTAATTCTCAGAAAAAGTAAGTTTTTAAACTAGCCTAATACAATATTCTTCAACTTTTGCCAGGTTTTCCTCTTTTCTGGACTAAACAGCAATCTTGTTCAAGATTCCCTTACTCTTTTTCTTAAAAATAAACTTCAGCTAGCAATATTTTTAATAAAACTAGACTTGTTAGTAGAAGAATATTAAATTGCTCCTGGGTACATACATTCTTCTCTATCCATCCCTTACATTGCATTCGGTGTGTTTAGTTGCCCAGAAAGGTCTGGACGACTACTCGATTATCTGAAATAAAAGAAAATATTCATGTTAAAAATCTTCTATGCATTTATTAATCTATGATTGAAAGAATTTGATTCAAATTTAAATAGAGTCAAAATATAATCTGGAAATTAAATTAATTGTATACCTATCACTTATTCAGGCTAGAAAATACCTTCCCATTTATCTATCAAAATTAAACAAAGAAAATCTATCAATAAAAAATTCGAATTTCTTTCGAGTCTTGACTCGACTAGGAAGATAGGTGGCAAAAGCAAATTGTCGTTGGACAGAAATAGCGCCAGGACGCCTGACGTCACGACGGCGTTCGACTTGCTGCATCAGTACATCGACGAACCGGTGCTCAAATAAAATTCCTCTGTAGTTCACCGGGTTGGAAGTCGGAACCTGTCGGAACCACACCACTTATACGACTAACTTCATGCGTGGAAAAATATGAAACACCTGAAAGAGCTCGACGTGGTGATATTGGAACCAAGTATGAGATTGCTATACAGTTGAGACAAATAACGTCAATCATTGTAGAGCACGTTCCCGACAAATCTTATATACATAATATATACCGGCATAGTACGTATGCAATATATACATACCAACTACTCATGCAAGCTACGTCCAACTACTTTCGTAATCGATAAAAAATTCGTCACTAGTTTTATTCTCGCACTACAGACATATTCACACCATAAATTATAAAATTATAATCAACGATCTCTCTTTTATATCTAATAACAATTTTTTAAATCCTTCTGAAATAGAATCCAGAGTTTTGCATCGCCTCAAATTATAAAAGTTTTTATAAACAAATCCTAAAAATAGGTGTGGTTCATGAATACAGGAGAATTTTTCAAAATCATAGGTAGTGTCCAACTAAAATGAAAGTGAAAATTGTCTATTAAATAAACTAGGTCTAATAATTATTTTGTTTTAAAAACTGTAAGCGCAAACCGTGTTAAGGAAACATTGGTAAAGAGTGGGTGTAGTAAACCTTTGACCTATTTTCTCCTGTCGCCCTTTTCTATTATGTCACGACTGAGGGATCAACCCGTAAGTACAACACGTTCAAACACTATTCTTGCGTAGGATGGCGTACGTAGAGAGAAGGGCCCGTCCTACATTTGACAAAAGTGTGACTTTATGAGGCGGACGAACCTGCTTCGATAAACGAACTTCCTCGCCAAGATCAAATCATTTTCAGTTTACGTGATTCCAAAATGACTATATTAGATATTTTATTGTAGGTTTCAATTAATTATTACAAATTATTTAGTACTATTATTATAGTTCCAACTTTAAACGAATGAAACTGTTACATCGGATATTTGATCAAAATATACTAGTCTCTCTTTTTGATAGCAAGACTAGTTGACTAGACATTCAAGAGACATTTAATAGCCTTAAGGATATCTAAGAGACATTTACGAGCGCATTGTACTATCAAGATTTACATTAACCACTCAAGTGGTTTCTGTAATGTTGTTTAGTGAAAGCAAAAGTTATTTGAAAGCACAGTCACAACAATGTCTTGTAGAAAATGAAAACAGAAACTTTTTCTAAAGTGCTTCATGATTGACATAAATGAATATTCAATCCTCAATCTCAATTGAAAATGTAGGAAACCAAATCAACATATATTCTTCATATTTAAGACCGAAAACTCAAGAAAACATAGAAAACAACTAACGAATATT
Source organism: Synergus coniferae (assembly GCA_032164275.1). NCBI lineage: Eukaryota > Metazoa > Arthropoda > Insecta > Hymenoptera > Cynipidae > Synergus > Synergus coniferae. The sequence goes on along the minus strand of JAUEJJ010000013.1, from coordinate 16,357,757 downwards.
TAATGATGAAAATGATTGTGAACCATAAAACAATAGTTAACGATAAATCAATAGATAGGAATCAACCTCCAATTAGAATAAAATCTCAGGATAATGCAACATAAAAGGGTTAATTTAGAACTCTAAAGATTACTCTCATAATAAATTGTCTTTCCCACAAGACCAAATCATGATTGAGTTTTTAAATTCAGAGCCTTGAAATTTAAGAGGCAGAATGCGATTCTGTAGTCTGGAATAGAAATTCGGAGAGTAACCCTGGAGTGACAAGATAATGTACCTCTACAAGAGAATTTACACAGGCCGTAAACAACTTCCCTTCAACCCTACACATTCATCGTAGCCTTAAGATATTTTCAGCAATAAAGGCGTCAGTTATCGGCAAACGGGCATAGAACAGTTGTTTTTTGTCGGATGTGAAAGTACACTAGACTACCGGCAAGGTGGATGCAGTAGAACGAGTGCATACGGTTGCAAAATCTTCCTGAGAATGGTCGCAACGCTGCACTGGCTAGCTGGTTGTTACAAGTTTCACAACAGCCATTGTTGGAGAACGATGTAGCAACTGCATCAATATCAGAACAGCCGAAGAGGTATCAAAATCTGGGCTCCATATCTATTTTAATAACTGATCTGGAAATTATGAGAAAATCGAATATTAGCGAAGCTTTAGCAAGAGAGAAGTCTTATCTTTAAGGATAGACAGCGGCTGAATATTTCCGAGCATCTTAATTTGATTTATATTTCTATTTGGAAATTGAGGTACTACTAAATTTGGAAGTTTTCAAATTTAGAGGCTTTAAAATTTAGAAGCTTGCAATAAGCTTGGGAACTTTGATGTTTTGGAAATATTCCAACTCAAAGATTTTCTAACTTTGATACTCTTGATATTAAAGAGATTTTAAAAGACGATGTTTTTAAATTTCATGGTTGTCAATTTGAGAAGTTTGAAAATATCGTTATTTTTCAGATTTACATCCATATTTCGATGTTGTTTAAATTTCTTTTAATGTAAAAACTTTTCAATAAGAACATCTTTAAATTTAGTTCTTTATGAGCGACGTTATTTCAAGATAAATACCACTTTTATTTACAAACTATTGACTCAGTAACGACCTTTCATCATTTTATCGACATTTTCCCAGGATTATTTTTTTCTCGAGAAGTTGGCATTTATAAAACTTGGGGTAAAAAGCTGGTTTTGGTTAAAAAAAAAATAATTCAAATCCAAGGAAAATATTTGTCTGAAATTCAGGCCAATGTTCGAAGTAAGGTGGATTCTACGCAATTTTTTTTCATAAAATATGAATTGAATCCCTGTTTAATTTAACTACTACTCAATTCGAGAATGTTTGCATTAGTACGCCCAACATTCACAAGCTTTATATCCAAGATCCTAAGAAATTTGCGAGCTACTTAAAAATTTCATAGCGTTTAAATTAGATAGTTTCCATAAAGTTGGCTGCTTTCCAAATTTGCATTCATATTCTGTAGCTTTCAAGATATAATGATTTTATGAATTCTTATTTTAGAAGAACTACATATTTGTAAAAATAAATTATCTACATTTAGAACTAATGGAAAATTTGTCTGAAGCATCACAGAAATCTTATAGGTTTCGAAACTTTTTCTAAGTGAAAATTAATTTTTCAATTGTTTCACCACAGAAGGCTGAGTGAAATCCAAATTAACTTTTCATTTCTAAAGTTTCTCCTTTAATTGATAAAACTGAAGCTTCCTCGAACCTATACCACCCCTATACCACCTATTCGGCAAAATCGAAAACGATAAAACCCTTGTGGCTTTTCTAAATTTCTATTATCAGCACCAGCGTTGAAAAATGTTCTTCATAAAAGTAAAATCGATCAACGCAACAGCTCATCCAATCACCCAATATAGTCGAAGTCCTAGGATCGATAGGTGGATCGGCATTCGTTTGTGTTGAACTGTTCATGGAAAAGTGTTCATGGGGGAGGAAAGAGGAAAAAGGGGTTGCGCACGCTCACAGTGGAGCCAAGGGAGGGAGAAATGAGGAACATAAAGAGCCAAGGAGAGAGAGAGATCAAAATGGAAATTACGTATAAGAGAGATAGAGAGAGATTATGGAAGCCGAATATTCCCGATTGGACCCGATCTCTTACGTCAATAGCGTCCCGACGACAGACGTCGTCACGCGCGATTCCCAAATAACGAGAGGTTCCAATTTCACATGTAACTGACCATCCCTAATACAGAGCACCTTCCACCGTCTCTTTTTTCCAAAGGAACGTACGTTCTGCAAATCACGTAGTTATCATTTCCTTCTTTTTCATTCCATCGAAGCATTCTCAAAATACAGCTGAGGACAACTCAGTAACAAGTATAGTTCTTCCTTGTTCTCACATTACATTTCTTTGATCTAAATTCTTATAATCCACTCTGAACGTCTTTCCTTTTTGTTTTATCTTTGGCACTAAGCAATGAGGAAGGCTATCGCCACCTTTCACTCGAGATTCTTTTTTTTCCCTCTGTATTTCGTACGAAAATTTAAAAAAAAAATGTATTCTCACTTCCTGCTCTTTACCACATATCACGCGTCTTGCAGCTTGCTGTTGCTGATGAGAGAATCTCTAGACTAACTAAGGCATAGATACGATTTCAGTTATCGTAGTTTACTGTCAATTTCTTAAACTGAAACTGGAAAAGATGAGAAATTCCAAGTGTAATGAGCCACTATTAGGGTCTCCAACTTTTTCTTTCTTCTGGAGGCTCATTTCAGATCCTTTCTCTTTCGTACTACTTCTTGCAATCTTTTCGTTTTAGAGACAAGCAGTCCTTAAACAATATCCAGTCCAGTTACCAGGAGAGCTCTTGGAATAAAATTTAATTATTGTCTCAACTAATTCACAATCAGATTACCAGTACAAGAAAATTATTGCAACTGTAATTGCCTACGAGTGTCAACAATTTTAAACCAAGTGTTCTTTCGATTTTTCATAAATTGGAGAATCTTTCTAACTTCACGTTTTGTAAAAGAATTTTGGAAAATCCTTTCTGGTTCCAAATTTCATGAGCATTTATTCAACTTTCATTTCATCTTCGCACTGGGGCATTTCAAGCTCTTACCCTTAGACCTCGTCTCCTCCCACTACTCGGCCTAACGCACGACCTCGTAACCTTTACGAGCAGAGAATAACCCCCATGTGCTCTCATTCAACTTCTCGTATGTCTAATCGCAGATTATAATTAGCGCCCTCGGCTCATCCAAAGTAGTAATCCAAATTCAATTCCAAGCCATGAAACATCAATTATCAACCAAAAAGATTTCAAAAAAAGATCATGAACTGGAATCTTGCACCTAGAACCACATCAGCTACAATGGGATTGTTGTCAAGCAACAGATTCAAAATTTTTCAGTTTTTCTCTTATCTCTCTACCTGTTTCGATTCTTCAGTTTGAATAATCTCATCCATCATTGAATCTTGACCAATCCTGAATCCACTTGACCCTCATACTCATGACAACTGATTGAAAAATGGTAATGGACTATGAGAGTAAAAGTGTGAGAGTAATAGAGGGAATTGTAGAATGGCCAAGAGTGGACATTAGGAAAGAGAGAAAAACGATAACTAGTAGAGAATCAAGAGAAGAGGGAAACAATGAGTTAGAGTGGAGTAACAGAGAGGGTTCAAGGAGGAATGAGGGAAGGAAGGTCTCCTAAAGAGGAGGGAGTAATCAATGCCGGTCGCCCTGGCAACCACAGCAGCCGATCTTCCTTCCTCCATCCATCCTGGACCAACTTCCAGTCCTATACTACCCCAACCTTCACAATTTGCAAAGAAGTCCGAAGAGCTCGCGCCCGCACAACGGCCCCAACACTTTGCAGTCTGGAGAACGTTGCACTTCCACCCCAAGGTATATTCACCCTTCTTCGTCGGTAATATCGCAAACGCTACGACGCAGTGCGCTCTACGTTAAATCCATCTGCAACCTCTGTTTTCTACGGTCGGAAAAATTGAGGATTTAGGAAGTCTATCCTTTCTTACAAAATCGATTATCCCTCAGAGATTTGCTAATGAAATTCCCCCATACCTGCAAATACATCAAAGCAAAATTGATCTTGTGAGATATATGAAGTTTTAAATTGTTTTTGAGAAATACTCAGGGGAATCCAACTTGGTGGTATTAGTCTGACAGCAAAAGGGTTGTAAATCGTAATTCAAGGGTTGAATGTTAGATGGAGCCATGATCATTTCTAGGAATTAGGTTTGTTTGTGTATTTTTCAAAGAGTAAACAAAGATGCAATACTCAAAAAGATGCGATATGTATTCCAATAGATGCAAATTCAAAAAGCACCGAGGCAAGGTTCATTTTAGAAATTTCCTGTCCTTCAAAATATAAAAATCCTGAAAACTGAGGTTTTCCTTGACCTGACTCATTCCTATATAAGTGCAAAGATCAATTTGAAATTCTCTAGGTTACTAAAAAAGATTGAAACATCCTGTTTAAAACTTTCTATATTTTCATGAAAGAAAGCAACTATATTTTCCCTTCAGAATTTAATTAACTAATGCGTCTCATTAATTTTTAAATCTAAACTTTGGTCTCAATTAACAAATCACAATTATTAAGTTTCGACTCATGTTACAGACTCTGAGTATATCATCACATATTCTAAGCTTTCGCCGCCTGCTTTATTTATAGATTTAATCAAGTGCATGGAAAATAAACTAAAAAGACTAAAGTCTTGAAAACTAGTCATAATAAATTAGACAATAACGCTTTACTTACAACTTACTTTGTTTTTACCTTAATAAGAAACCATGTTTAACTCAATAAAAAGACTGCAACTATCATACTTCTAAATTAAACAAAGTTTTTATTTCTAGAAGCAATACTTATCGACAGTATGCTTAAATGAAATAGTTTAAATCTAAATTATTACTTCGAAATTGAAATAATTTAATTTTTTACTGTTCAAGCTATATTCAGATTTTGAATCTCTATTTCACTCATTTTTTCACTAAATCAATTCAACCTTTCAGTGAAAACAACTTCTGACGCATTTCCAACAAGCTTATCTCCTAGCAGTCTTTGCATTTCTGTCAGGTTCGGATAATATTATCGAGTACCCGAATCTAATTTATTTTCTCATTCAAATTAGAAATTATATTTCCCAACTGGAAACTATATATACCAATTTATGAAAATGAAATCTCGAATTCTCAATGCAGTTTTAAAAATGATATTCGATAATAAAATAAGCAGATATCAGATACAAATTACGTAACGTTATGAGAGATTCTTGAATTATTTAATATTTTTAATTGAGATCTTTGTGAAACTGAATTCCTAAAAAACAGTACTCTCAAATATAATTCTTTTAAAATAACGAGAAATGTTTTTTTTCTTATAGAGAAATATTCTGTCTAAGTTACAAAAATTATATAAACCACAAGCTTCAAGACTGGTCTCTTTACGAGCTACCGTCCATAAACTCTTCCATATAATTTTCTCCAAAGAAAATGTTTTTTTTCTCTAATAAATATGAAAAATAAATGATAATATTTGTCTTTTCTGAAATTCGGAGACATCCAAAGAACTTAATCCCTTTATAATCATCAACTTTAAAAACATGTCGACTATTCTCCAAAGACATATAATTAATATTATTAACTTGCATTAAAAAAGGCAAAAAAATATTTATATCGATTAAAGGAATTTCTACTGATACTGTGTAAATTTATTACTAATATAATTCGCTCCACTGAAACCTTGTAAATGACGTAACAGATTTTCCAAACATTTTACACTCCCTTTCCCCTTTGAATGTATGACGTCATTTATGTTTAAGACCTGAGTTGCAAGGATATATAATAATACTTTAGTGAATAAAGATAATTTCATCCACTCAAGGAAAATTCCCTGAGAAGTCAAACATCAAATTAAACTCACTCCTTTCAATTATCCATAAAACCTGCAACCCTGAAAAAAGAATACTGTTTATTTATTCCTATTTTAAAACTTTCGTGGAAGATTTTTATTACTTCAACACATCAAAACATGTATCCAAGAGAATGGAAAAATCAGAAAAAAAAACAGTAACTTTTCCAATCTTGAAACTAAGTCAGGAAAGTCGATCTACTGCATCTGCTGTGCGTGAACCAACTGTTGGCTCATTATTTCGCAAGTATTCGAGACGGTGATCTTACAATTGAATAAATGAGTTCATCAATCAAAGGAATAGTACACTAGAACGCTTACGCACGTTAGCCTCAACACAACAAAGCATTTTAAAAAGATAACTCTCATTCGTTGAATTCAGATTTATTATAAAAAATTGTTACATTTCTACAAAAAACTTGGATTTTCAAATGAAAAAAAAATATATATTGTGACCTTGAGTAATCCACGAGTCACAAAAGCATCTCGAGAGAAGTGAGCCAAAGCATTTCTCTCGTGAAGGGAGCAACCGCGAACAAAGTAAGGTTAACTTTTTCTTAGTTTTCTTCATGACGCAGATGTTTTTGGAAAGAGTAAAATTAAAATCACACATTTGAAAAAAAGAAGAAAAATATAAAAGTCGGTTTCTGCAGTTTTAGACTTACTTTGTCATCTGTCTTGGGCTACGCCACTGGGAAGTGAAAACCTTGCAGGTGAAAATCGTCAGAAACGAAACGGCTCGATGATTTTTGGTTATTTGTCACACAATCATTATCGCAAGCGCTGTTATTTTGAATTATGTTTATGATTACTTTCGAGGATGGGCACTTAGAATTTCACTTGAAAACTCACTTTATTCTTTGTATCACACCATCATACCGCGTAGAGAACAGAATGGGCCATCTTGAACCTCGAACACAAATGCACACAAATGAACACAACAGCCAAACAGTGAATGAGTGAACAGAATAGTTTTGCAAGTTGACGCGATAGAGAGAGAAAACGTCAAGTGGGTTTATGACATCTCCGAGTGTGGCGCCACTTGTTGGGCACAATCGGCACAATTAGGCACAATAAATTTTTGCTCTATGTTTAATTGTTTATGTTTAAATTGATTTGCGTTTGGTTGTTAACGTTGACGAATGAAAAATTGAGTATTTTAGTGAATTAAAGTATTATGGTCAACGAGAATTTGAGAATTTGAAGGTATATTTTAATCTTTTTGGGTTATGTTGTTATTTATCGATTGAGTTTTATATCCAGGATCTCCAGGATTAGGAACAAGATACATAACGATTATTAAATTTGAATCTGTCTGAAGCGCACTGAAGCGTCTAAAGCTTTTATGAATCCCCATTCTTAATCTACATCTTAAATATTAGGAACTTTCATTTAAAAATTTAACAAGGTGGTATATTTCGTTTATTTAAAGATGTATGTACTTTGTAAACACAATCTTTACTGATTTTTGTCTCCTATTCTTGAAATCGAATTTTTTGTTGAATTCGGATATTTGTACACAACTTTATTCATTGGTCAACGGGATCAACGGTTTAAAAAATTGAAAAATTTGGTGTGAAATTGGTAACATAACCTCAAAAATTGCAGTCTCCGATTGAAAAATGTCTAAAAAGAATGAAAATATTTCTGTTCAATCCGAGTTTTATGATAAAAAATCATTTAAATTTTTGAGACCAATATTGAAACACATTATTCCAATATAAAAAGGTAACTGCTGAATCTAAAATGTTAAATAAATGAAAAAAATCTAATTCATTAAACCAAATAATTGTTTCTTTTTTCCTGGGATATAATTTTCAAAAAATATTAAAAAGAGCAAAATACAAATTATTATATGGCATTGCACTTTATAATCTTTTTATGTACATATAGTCAGAGTATTATTATATCTCAATATTTAATGATAAAAATATATAACTTGTTATTGCTCTTATTAATACAAGTTTGGAAAACTTTCTGAAATGCAGAAAACTTTTCCATCCAATTTTTTTCTTTATCAAATTCTAAAATTTCCAAATTTTGAATGATAAATATCGTCGGCTTACACAAGTGAAATTCACTAGGTCAAAAATTTTAGTTTTAAAATTTAGTGTAGAAATAAATTTGTAATTTTTCGTTTTTTTTTTAGATATTAAATTGAAAATTACATATTTTTTTCTAAACTATATTTTAAAGCTAGAATTTTTAACAAAGTAAATTTGACTTATAAGCCGATGATACGCAAACTTTAAAAATGACAATTCACCCTTTTCAAATTAGAAAACTCTCTTTTGCAAATGTAAACAGTAAAAAAAACGAAGAGAAATTTTACATTTTTTTTAGATAATGAATGTTTATATTGTATGCATGTAAATTAATACACTTACTTTTCTAATACTTATCTGTATTGAAAGTTATTGTTATAATTGTATAATTTTCGACATACGGTAGACGGAATCGCGTGTTTTTGATCGCTCATTAAATACTTATATATTGTTTTCCTAAGTCGATATATTCGACATTCTTAAATATTTTTTTTAAATATAATTATAGATTCCAGAAAATTACTTCTACATTCTAGAATAAATACTTTCAAACCCCACTATAATATAATACTGGCATCTTACTTGTTACTTCCCACAATTATTTGTGTGTAATTTCATTCATTTCGTACTTCTTCATTGATTCGCAAGTCATGAATATATTTTATAGGTACTTAATACTTTCATTATGTCTTTCACTGTTTCTATCATTGATTTATTTCATAGTTGCTTCACTTCACTGTTAATGTGAAACAACAATGAACTACATTTTTAAATAATTCGATGTTCTATTTCACAAACAATTTTTTCACTAGACACTTCACAATCACCGCAAACACTAAACATTCAAAGGTCAATTTTTCAAATTAAAAGTTACTTCAAATCCAACTTTGTCAGATTTTACAATCAGTGACTTACAACCTTCATGTATTACACTCAAAAATATCTTGGCACTTCATAGTAAACTTTTGATGAATATCCCAGATAACATTGCACAAGAAAATTTAAAAATCAGCTTCAAAAGAATACAGTTTAAGTTTGCAATTCGCAATTGAAAATATTGATTTCTTTCAAAATGTATGCAACACTAGTTTTCTGGGATAATAAATATCATATAATTCATGTATAATAATAATTAATAACGTATATACGTATATGTAGTACGAATAAGTCATTATAAATCGAAGACTCGACGATTTAGTAAATATATATATATATATAAATTCATATTTGTCATCTCCATACGACTAGCATATCTTCAAAATTTATCACATTCTATATTGACTATCGTGTTACGGGCGGAATTCGGATATTTTCCGAATGTTCGAAGAGTTTTAATCTCCAGTCTCGATTTCACTCTTTCTTTATTCTTCATTAAATTAACCCTATGTCTTCGGTTATTGTATGAAGAAAATCACCGTTCTTATTTCTCATTTTAAAATAACAGTATAAATCATGATCTTCGTACAAAATCAATCATTTTCCATTATTTGAGACTATTTCAAAATAAATTATCTCCCTGCTGTATTGACTTTGCGTAATATTCGTTTTGAAGAATAATTTAGATTCTTCTATAAATTTTAATTCGCCGATTTCATACTGTTAAAAATATTTGTAACTCTAATACAAAGCTTGAATATCCATAAACGAGAAAAATCTTATTGCTTGAACAGGATTAAATTTTAGTATCGTTTTTGACTCAAATGTTTTTCTGCCAGTAAATAACTTCCGGATATTTGACTCAATTTTCGTGAAATTTCTTTTTAAAGTTATTAAACAAAAATTGTTAAGAGTTTCAATGAGGCGAATTTTTTGTAAATATCTTCTTAAATTCTAGTACTTTCATGTGACTTTGATTCTTCTTTTTAAACACAGAGCGAAAGCCGAAGCATTTCTAATACTCTGCTATACTACTTTCTTACAATCTAAGACTAGTACTTCACTCATTGCAATGAATCTCGAAAGGAGATTTTTGCACATTTTTAAAAATTTTTGACTTTACTTTATTTCTTAAGAATATTTAGGAAGAGCGCTTCTTTATTTTTCTTTTTTTCAGCTTTTTCTTCCTTATGCTGACTCTCCACTTTTGATCGGTCCATCAGTTGGAATACCTCCAGTTCCGGATGCTTGAGGATTCGCAGCAAGAAGTCCTTGCATTTCTGGTACTCCTTGGAAAAGTTTTCCGGGAAATCCTTGAAGTAGATCGTATGATACAGGTGTGGGTGGCAATGCTGTCGTGTGTGCGTGAGGTGATTGAAGCACTGCTATTACTCTGCGTAGTTCGTCCAATGCATTTCCTGAGAAAAAAAAAAATATAAAAAGAAATTAGGAAGACGAGTCTTCAACTCTGAATTAGATTTTCATCCTCCTTATAAAAACCTACACGAGAAAAGAAATTTAGCATGAAAACTGATTTTATTCAGGTCACAAAACTTGCTAGCTCATTAATATTAATCACATTTTCACCCGTCCGAAGAACTTAGATTGTAAAAGAAGAACAAGAAAACCGATTTCGTTATCAAAAGAAGTTGGCACATTAATCAGACCTTTTTGTTTCATCAAGGAATGTCTTTAATACCAGTTTTATAATGAATTTTTCTTGAAGCGTATATATTTATGTACCAGAAGTTTTGAACGTTCATTCAATGCAAATGAATCAATATTTTAAAACTGTTTCTAGTATAAAATACAATTAATATCAAAATTCGTTCATTTGAACGTTTAGAACTTTTCAATCATTAATATTTCGAACAATAAGTTACCTTGCATGAGGATATAATTTTTCGCCAAGAGAAGAGTAGCTATTTTTGAGAGTTTTCTAACGGATGGACTATGAGCATAAGGAATAACAGATCGCAATTCATCTAATGCATCATTTAAATCGTGCATTCTGCGACGTTCTCTCGCATTTATATTTAATCTAACACTTTTTCCTTGTCGAGTTGTTTTTGATTTTGGAGGGCAATTCAGTCGTGAGCCTTCTGGTCTGCAAATATAAAAAGAAACATAATTACATATGTATAGAGAAAAGTTGTCCTCAAGACATCACGGAATTTATTTTGTGAATAATTTTCTTACGCTAAGGTTATTTGTAAATGTAACGTTATTGTAATAATTTTTTCCTGAATTACCTTTCCAGATCTGGTTTATTTTCGTCAGAGAGGGAACTGGACGAAGCTTGTGGTTGTGGTTGCTGTTGAAAGTAGAAACCGCCGAGACCAACAGCTCCTAGAGGAGTTCTTCTTCCCGGGTTACTTTGAGGATGTTCTGAAGAAGAATAACCAACCGGAGGCCCGGAAACTCCCGGATGAGACATTCCAGGTCCAGGAAAATTCATCGATTCCAGAGACGCGGCTGAATGGGCCGGTAACTGATGCTGAATACGGTAAATACATTCACTTTTATATCTAACATTTATTGAGAGCATTTTTCCAATGTCTACGTCTCAAATTTGGTTCGAGATTGTCACTATAGGCAATTCTTAATCGTTAATAGTACCACTTATTAGTCCAAAAAGTTCAATATATTTATACTCAGTTTGCTTGTAAAATATTTTATTCAATTTGCTAATAATTTACAGCAAAATTAAGTATTGTTTTGAGCAAACTTTCAGGCAGTAAAATATCTCAAAATGTTTGAATATTATTATTATTTAATATTATTCTTACACTGCTGCGATGATCCCAGGCCCAAGTAGGATGAGATCTTTGCCAAGGTCCTGGTTGTAAATGTACTTCTGGTAAAGCTTCTCGTTTATCATCTTCCTCCCCAGAACTGCTTTCCCCATCGTAGGATCTCATTTTATAAATTGCTCCTAATTCTTTAGGCAAACTCGAATTTCTAAATATAGATAAACATAGTAAATAGTAAATGGTAGGTAAATTTTATCTTTTTAAAAATTGACGCTCTAATTTTTAATAATATTTTCTAATACTTAACAACTATTTTAATTCCTGATTAGACTTCCTTAATTAGATTTTCTTAATTTAAGATTCCAACACTTTTTAAACATTTTAAAACAGTTTCTTTTAAGAAAAATTTAATTTAAATTTTATCGAACAAGGTGGAATTGAACCTGCAATTTCAAGGACAAAAGTTCCTCGCGTGACAGAAAACAAAATCGATAACTAGGATGTCACTTACCGATATTATGTTTAAAGCTCACACAACAAAATTCCTCTCCATCCGAGCATCAGCAAAATTTTTTGCGCACGAGCGCAACGTAAGACAATCTCATGTTTTTACACTTTGCGACCGCAATTCGTCTAAGCCGATTAGATACTAATTGGAAAGCCCGCACTTCTTCAATTGACCCCCATGCACAACACAGACCCAAACACGTATACATGCATGCGCATACACTTGCGAATAATTGATAAAGCTCGGTTAACGTATCACGGCCATTTTATTCGCACCCCCATAATTCATTTCACACATTTCTCCGATTGAAATGATCCTTTATTTAAGAGATTTCAACGTAAAATATTCCTTGATAAGGTTTTTAAAAACTTTGAAGCACAATTGGTTATTTTTCAATATTTAATTTCTATTATAATTGTTATTTCTATTGTTAAAAAATTAGGAGAGTCAGAATATTCGAGTATAACGCGCACGCATGTATTGTTTGGGGTGCCCTGCGTTCTCAAGATTTGCTGCAACCCTCATTTTAGTTCTCTTGATATCCAGAAGGGTGCAGAACTCTCGGGGGATGCTGCGCTGGACCAACGACTGGCGGGCTCTAGCGATGGGAAAAGTAAGTTCGAAATAGGGGATTTAATAAGCGTGTCTTGTAGCATCGAAAATTTATGTTTCGGGATTATAATTATTTAATAACCTTTCATGCAATCTCATTTTTAATACTCAGAGTAATAGCCTCACTTTATAGAGCTTTATCCTCTTATTTAGTCCATGAGAATACAAGTACTATACAAGAAGCTAAATTGATAAACTCTATAGTA
>JAUEJJ010000013.1:16313576-16328663 GCA_032164275.1 Synergus coniferae | reverse complement strand
TTCAGCCACGCGAACCTAATGTGTGAAAGAAGATCAAAGCTCGAGGTTAGTACATCCAAGGCACTGTGCTACAAGTGATCCTCAAAAGATATAAAGATACAATACAAGAGAGAGTGAAACAGAGGAGAAGGAGTCGCTCTGCAAAAAATGAATTAAGAATACTGGATGAAATTAAGAATCGTGGTATTGGATCGTGAACAGAAATTCGGCTAATGAGAGAGAGAGAAGCAAGTGTAGTTCGACCTTAGCTAATGTGAACAAGCGCGAGAGGAAGGAGTCGGAAGGAAGGAAGGAAGGAGCTACGAGTTTTCCTACGTTGAAGGTTGCGTCGCTCTTTCGCTATGGAGAGAGGGTTGGACGCCCTTGAACGAGGACGGGAAACACACCCTTGTGAGGCTCACCCCGCATATTCCAACAGAGAAAGAAAGACATCTCTCTTCTCTCCATACTCTCTCTCAAGTCCTCTACTTAGTCCTCTAGTCCTCTCGCATTTTCTGGGTGACGCTTGCGCCAGCAGGTCTGTGTGTACTGCTGCGCAAATAGAAAGAGAAACTGCGCGTCAGGGGATTCAAAATCACCCCTTTACCCCATGCCGGATCAGAAATACACGTGCGCACCCTCATGCATCCCCTTCTCTCAGTCTCGACCATCACAACGACAATCCGGAACCGTGACGAACGAATGCGAGTTTAACGGGTGAGCTCCAGTCGGAAAACGTAGTCGAACAGCACGGTCGGAAGAACCGGAACTTGGATTGGAAACAGGATCAGGAAAAACCACCCTGGGATGAAATAAAATACTAGCGAGAAAAATGATTAAGAAAAAAGGCCACAAGGGAGGAAAGAAGAGAGCAAGGTCCAGAGAAGTAGGTAGGAATAAGACAGAGTGAGAGAGAGTGTGTGTGAGAGAGAGAATGGGTTAATGTGTGTGTATTTGTGGGGGTGAAGACGCGAGAGAGAGGAGGATAGATTTTCCTGGGGCAAACGAGGAACGCAGGGGTTGATACCGAGGGGCAGGGCTAGGTATGCGATGGTGGAGAGGGCGCAGTAGCCCCGCGACCATCAAACCAACAACACCATCACCAGCCGGCCGGCGCGAACCGGCGCATTCGCGCCCCCTTCGCTGCTCATACCGACTGCCTATTTCACCTATTCTGTCCCTGTCTGTCCTTGAGGAGTGGAAGATCGAATCATTTCGGATAGATAGCGCGCTTCATCAAGAATCGAATCATCGTCGTCGTCGTTCTGTCTAGCAATCAAGAGGATCCCTAGCAACAACTACCGGGTGATTCCTATTTTTGAGAGCAACGTGACCAACTGTGATCTTCCTGGACACATCTTCCTGGACACCTCATCTTCCTGCCTGACACCTTCACCAGGTAAACACCTCTTCAAGTGATCATGTGCGGTCCGCGGTCCATCCGGCGATTGATGATTCTCAAGATCCACGATTTTTTGTTCAATTTTTGTTGTTCTTTGGTGTTGTCTCATGTTTTGATGTCTTAATTTTTGTTGTAGAATTTTTTTTTTATTTTAATCACGATTCTTTCAGTATTTCATCTCATTTCCTCTGTTATTTCATTATTTGTGTCTGCTGATGTTGCTAATCTTCACCACAAGTACTGTATCCTTTTCCTGCTTCCCTTGCTCTGTATCTTACTCTGTTCTTGATTACCATGTTCTCCATGATTGATCACAAGTTGCTTCAGCATCCATTGAGTGGTACTGCCAACATCTAAACATTCAATCCATTCAGTAAAAGTGACAGAAGACATCAGTAAAGCCTCCTGTTGACTTACATTTTCTCTTAACTAATACCGACTTCTTCAGTTTATTTATCAAACTATAATGTCAAACACTCTGATCATGACTTCTAATTCTTCAGCCCTTAATTCACCATCCCTCCGATTGATTCCTCTCTTATTCAGCTGCTCTCTCTTCCTACTTTGACAGATGGTGGATTAGCCACTTTGATAAAGCACACCATATGGTACTTCACAAGTGAGAATTTTTTTCACACAAAATTCTACATCTCACATAATTTGTTAAACAACATCTTCTAAATCTTTTCAATCTCGTACAGAAAATCACTCTATTACTCTTTCTTAAAAAATTCTTTTAAATTATTGTTGGGATTTGTTGTCCTTGGTTGTTTATCATTAATTTTCTGTTGCCTTGTTTCGTCATTGGTCGATTGCTAAAATCAATTTTGTCTTTGAAACACGATTTCTTGAGCGGGGCCACGACCTTCGAGACACCCGGTACGGAAGGTGTTCCCCCTGTTCCGCGTAAGTACATTATGGTGTGTACTGTTGTTTTATCAGTAGTGCAGGATCGCCATGACTACGAAGTATGAATAAGCCACAGCCTGCACGCCGCCGGTACTGTCTAATTACCATTTCGTCATTTTTCGTCACGTGAGTGCCTCACCTCACCCGGTTCAATTGTGATTTAAAGGACCTTGTATAGCTATCAAGGAAGAACTTAATAGCAGCCTTCTCGAATCTAAGTTTAATTTAGGCCTTCTATAATTACTTTCAATTCGGAAAATTGCTTTTAGTCAAGACAAACTCGCCTCAAGAATGTTGAAGGACATCCAAACGAGGTATTATCCTCTAGAATAAGCTAATTTACTTCATTAAGGAAGAGGATTGACCGAATTCTCCTGTCACTTGATTCGTCAATTATTCGTTAATTTGATCCCATTTGACCTCGTAATCTGCCCTGAATTAATTCATATCATAAAAATACAACGTATTCTGATTAATGTAAATCTATTGATCTGGAATCTATTCTCTGATTTTCTCATTTCGTACAGTCCAACCCCTTTCTATTCTCCTCACACTTACTGCTGCATTGAAATCCAATTTCTCCCTTTGCAAACACAGTAATAATTATCAGGTCAAGTCCTAGTCTTTCAGCCAGGTGAATAGTCCCGTTTTAGGAGATTTCATACCGAATTCCATCACAATCAACCAGAAATAGAGATCGCGCACCGGCCATTTCAATGATTGAATAGTACCCGAGCGAACTTATCGACTCTGTCAATATGTAATCAGCTGACGCCACTCTCCACGAATTTCAGGCGCGACTTCTATTTATAAATCAGGAGGGCGGATAGTGCGCTATTTTACTGTCTCGAAAAAAGGACTTCATGTGGAGGAAATTGCATCATTCGACAGAGCCTTAGATGAAACAAGTACTAATCCGTTAAATTAATGCATAAATTATCGGTAAAAAGTAATTGTTTGGAGATTTTTTAGTCGAAAAAAGAGATAGATTCGGGTGGGATTAAGGTATATAAATACTGTAGCTGTTTGAAAGATTAAAGGTACATCGGTTACTGACCTAGGATTCCCCTCGGTAACTTTAACAATAGTTGAGGATGCAGTAGACTTAGCGTAGGGATTGGAGGCTTAGGAAATTGTTCGTTTGTTCCAGATACCAGGTAGGACCATGCGGTTCGACACCCTGGTACCAGGGAAAGAGATCATGAATGGAGGAGGGTTCCGGGGATCGATGGAGAGGGCGTGCCTACCTAGGGGTCGGTATTCGTGACGTCGTCCCTCCTGTATAGAGTACACGTGCTCGATTACGTCACGAGGACTCCGCAGGACGACGATAATCCATTCAGAGGTATTTCACATCCGCGAGGCTGATCAAGTGAGGCCCCCCTCGGTTCAAAGGGTCTCCACTCTCCCCTGAGTCATCGATTCAAAAAAATATATTCCCCCAAATCGATCTTCGAAATCTGGACTATTTCTCATACTTTTTCGCATTCTATTACATGTGTCCTTCATTTCGGGATTTATTCTACTTGATAGAACTTTCATATACATTTTTCAAATATTTCTGAAGGAATGAATTGAAAAATTGAATTGAACATGATTTGAAATATTGACTGTTCAGCTGCAAACAAGCTTTCGTTATCAGTAGGCTAGAAAAATTATGAAAGATAATGTTTATCTGACACACTTTACTCGTCTTTCCTTTAAAAATGATGCGGTGTTTGTAATATTATTTTAAACTTAATAGAATTATTCACAAAAAGTCTCTGTGTTCAGTGATTATAAAATCGGGGAATATTTTACAGATATGCCAAAGTGGGTTGTTTTCATTGGTTATTTTTGGTGTGTTACACTTTTTCTTGGTAAGATGAAAATTGTTCTTTTTGTTGGGAAGTTTGAGATTTTTTTTTATCTATAATCAACTGGATCAAACGAGCCCTAGAATTTTCTCGGACATGTAATTAGCTTCATATCGCCACGCCCGATTACACACCCCTCCCAATTTAATTCCCGAATGCTCGGACGTCACCTTTCAGAATTAACGAAAACCGTGAAATCCCCGACTCTTAAAATATGTATTATTATAAAGAAAATTCGACTAATTTATTAGTCGTGGCTTAATTAAAAAATGAGGATTTCTCTCTATTTAAAAAAGAACCCGACTTGAAAATTTTTATTCTTTTACAATGTCCCCCTTGTACTTTAACCCTTCATTTTCCTAAAAGTCTTTAGGTAATTTCTTGATTTAAATTGTCTTAGAAATACTATAAATTGTGTATTTTAAATGTGGGACCATGGGATTTAAACAGCAAAGAATTAAATTCCCAGCTTTGAACTAAGGGTAGAGGATGGTGTAAGGGAGAGTTAAATTATAGGGAGTTACAATAAATCACATCGGGATGTTGCATTTAAATATGATGGGCCCCCTTGGTGGTAACCCTGACCCACAGTTTCTAGCAGAGTGAGTGACAAACCCCCCTCCCTCCTTATTGCATCCCTTCATCATTTTCCTCAACGAATGCAAACTGGACTGTAGGGCGACTGTTACTTCAAATGGAATGAAATTTCAAGCCGAAACCGCCGCCCTTTTAGGCGAACGACCCTTCGACAAAGTGCAGGCGAACTTCTCCCGTTCATTATCCCGTGATTCGGAAACAGCTGCCAATGGTCCGGCTGGTATTTAAAGGGAGAAAGAGCTCACATCATTTTGATCCCTTTAAATATTTTCTCATGGATTTCCGTGTCGTGTGCATTGCATTAGGACTATCGATTTTTTCTGGTTTAAAATTATGATAGTATAAAATAGTTGCAGTGTCGTGAGAGATAAGAGTTAATAAGCCTTTAAATTGTATTCGATATTAATTATAAATGCGCATTCTACTATCTCTTTATTGCTACAACATTTTGATCCACTTCTGAATAAAAAATTTTGACACTGGAATTTACTGTGATATTAAAACCATTAAAAATCACGCAGAATCTTTCGCACCAATGGATTAAAATAAGCACTTTAAACTGTTTAAAGTTGTATAATTTAAAGCAAAATTTTTAGAATGCTGTTTCTGGACGCTTTTAAACCTGATCTGATATAAAGATGATTATTAACTCAATAATAAATAAAAATAAACAAGTGATTTCACTGAAGCTGAAGTTAAACTTGAACTTGAAAGCATTATGTAATTACATTTAACCTTTAAATAAATTCATACCTGAATAACAATTCCGTTATTTAATAACCATAATATTCGAAAATATTTAATCAATTAAATTACCATTCGTTGAATAATGGAAATAAATTCGTTAGAATTTATAATTCTCAAACTTAATAAAATTGAATCTGATTAAAACAAAGCTCGCGTATTGATGGCTCTTGACGTATAAGTCTAAGCAACTTTTTATCAGCGCAGTGTAAAAATAATTACATAGTTAATAATAATAATAATCATAAAGACAATAAAATATAAAATTATTTAGTTGTAAAATAAAATCCTTGAAAACCAAGCACTACTCTTCTTACGAAGGTAAAGCGAAATGTCCACATATAAATAAATTTACATGCAAAAGAAATGAAACAAATACAGAAGAAGTTAGTAATAAAATATAAATTGTTACTAAAGTGAATTAGTAAACGACTTGGCACTATTTCATCGGCATCTTCTAACTCATTGAGATTTAGACAAACTTCTCATTTTTCAGTGTAATTATTAACCATCTCCAAACACTGAACTTTTTTCTGAAATAACTGAATAACTAAATGATAAACAGTAAAGAAGTGAGTCTTGAAGTTTCATAATCGTAAAATTAATATCAGTATTTATTTTTCTCACGAAGATGACGCTTCTTGATCAAAAATGTCGAGGTGTCAGAAGCAGCATGTGATCCCATATGTCCCTCTTGCGTCATAGGGTGGAGGATTGGAAGATGAGGGTGGCAGAGTAAGGGGTGGGGGCTTTTTGATTATGCGAATAGCTACAGACAATAGAACCCCCGTCAGCTGCTCCCCCAGGCCCTGGATACCCCAAATCGGGGTGTATACCCTCTGCCGCGCGAAATAAGCAATAAGTTACGGTGGGACCACCGACCCCCAATAGGTGCGCATGGGGTGAGGACCAATATCGCATCTGAGCCGGCGTGATGCTCAGTCGTCATTGTGAGGTGCATCCTATTACTTCGCTCGTCCACTGCACTTTTTCATCCCCATCCCCTGGACCATTCCGTTTTAAACTGCTCCTTCAAGTGGAACAGCATTACATTTTTCGCGGTCGCGTTACACTTAACTTGCCTTCATTCTATATTCACATGAATGAGTGTCGCCCAAATATTCGTGGAAATTTAAATTCATTTAAGAGTTTTATCGGGGGTGGTAAAACCTTGTAACTTTAAAAAGTGTCTGTGAAGAACGGAGGTTTAAAAAGAATTTTGTGATTCGGTATTTCCTATTTTATATGCCATACAAGAAATTCCTTTTGTTTTTTAAACAGAAATTTTTAGAGTGAATACTAGAAACATAATGTGAATACTTTATTGTTCTAAAATATAAAATAATAATGTTTGTAGAATTCTTTTTGGTGTATTTTATTTTCAGATGTCGTATACTTGGTGATGGAAAGTGTCATTCTTCAGGGTTGTATCAAGTAATTAAGTTTGATTAAAAATAATTAATAATTAAGCATCGTAAGTTGTATTTTAATGTGAAGTGACATTCAACTGTAAGCAATTTTCGTATTTATGAGTGCGGTATGATTTTTGTAAATCGACTTCGAGAGTTTGGCTATGTTTGTAAGGAAATGAAGAAAATGTTGACTCGTGCCAATGGAAATGCGAACTGGAATCTAGAAGAGATCGGATGTCGACGTGGGAAAAAAACAGACGCGTGAGTCTATGCTCCTTGCGTTCACTGCGGGCTTCCATGTGCCAACTTTTCAAAATTCATAAGGCACGCGGTGAATGCCAAGAGCGGACCAAATACAGCGAATTTTGGCAGTAACAGCATCCGTATCTTCGAGGGATTGCACGATAAGGATTATCCCAAACCAGGATTTTAAATCAAGTGTTTGGATCCTTTTTCAATCAAGAAAGGTCATTGACATTATTATAGTGTATTTTTTAATTTCATTAACTTTATTAAAATTCCCTAATGATAACGTTTTAAAATGGGTTTTAAAAATTAAAGTCTCCTTAGAAATTTTGAAAAAATATTGGGCTGATATTTTAATTCGCAGTAAATATTCAAATTTTGGAAAAGAAAATGAATACAGTCCATTTAATTTCAAGATTTTAATGTTTGCGTGGAATTAAACTAAAATTTTGACTTGGTGTAACTTTGTGACGTCGCAATATTACATTAGTTATATCACGAACTCTGTAATGTAACTACGAATATGAAACTTAATATAACTACTTCAAAAGGTTGAAATTTGATTCAGGTAGTTTATGTTGTAGTTAATTATAGCTTTAGTTATTATTATTATTATTATGGTTATTATTATTACATCTCTATATACAGGCTGTAAATTTTATGGTCCTCTCTAAAATTGGATCAGTAAAAAACCACTGAAAATCAGTGAAAAATCACTGAAATTGTCAGTAATTATCACTAAACGACTGAAAATTTCAGTGACTTTTCACTCATTTCCAGTGAATTTTTCACTGATCAAAATCGCAAGAAATGGGTCACTGAGAATCAGTGAAATTTGACTGGGAATCAGTGAAATTTCACTGATTTTCTACTGATTCAACTTTAGAAAGTATTTTATTAATAGGTTTTTACAGAGTAATTCTTAACTTTTGATAAGACTTGAAAAAAATAGAAAAGTTTTCTTCAGAACGTAATAGTTAAGTTAACAATTTAGAATCTATGAAGAATGACACTTCTTTTAGTAAAATTAGTGACTTTTTCGATATCTCTATTTTATCTTTATATATTTTTACATTTCATCATTATGCTTCAATCTTTCAGTTATTCCACATCTTCAAACAGAAACTGGCTTCAACCTACTCAAAAGGCTTCTCTTTCATTTCTCTGTGAAGTTCAAGCAAAAGTGAAATATGAATTAAGTAAAAGTCGGTCAAAGAAACAACTGCACATTCATTTCACTCTAGTTATCAGCGTCGAAGAAAACTGAATCACTGAACTTCAGATTCTTTCCGAAAATTTACTTAGTTTCTTAAATAAATGTTGAAAAGTTTACTGAATCGAATCAGAAAGTGTTATCACGTATTAATGAGTAAAGTATAACTGAATAATCCGTCAAATTCACTGATTAACTAATAAATTTAACGACAGAATCTAATATTGGGCATTATGCGAAAGCACAAAACGTAGGCTGCGCCATAAATCAATTCTATAATCATGTATATAGTCTAGGGTACAATGCGCGAAAGGCGGCAACTTGTAGGTGACAAGCGACAAGGGCAATATCGATTAAAACTGTTCCTCATCGATGTTTGTTTTTGTCAACATCTCATTGTGATAATTGACATAGTTCAATCTGGATAAAATGATTCAAATTTCTCCAGTTTGTTCGCCGATTTTCCAATTTTGGATCAGACAAATTCGATTTAAATTGCAGTAAATTCTCAATCGTAATCATGGAATTTTTAAAGCTTAGGTTCTACGGAAATCTGTCTTCCATAGATTTCATTTGACAGCTTTTTTACTTAAGTTTGCAGTAAAAATGCTTTTCTTGTTCAGTTCATGAAACTCGGGAAGTACAATACTGAGTCACTCAGTACTAAACTGAGTATCTTCGGATTTTATATAAAAGAGTAAATTAATTCCTGCAGTTTAAAAGTAATGAAAAAATCAACTCATTGAATGATTTATCAATCTGTGCTTTAAATACAAGTCGACCTGGCTTACAAGAATATTTTTTATATACATAAAATATATACTTATTTCATAAGTTGATTGAATACAGATTGTTTCCGCGCAAGGTTTAATATGTTATCTATATTTCCTCGCAAAACTTAATCAATTCTTTTCGACAACTTCAGTTTGCAGTATATACTGTTCCTGCTTTATTTGTTGGCACAAACAATTTTCTTGTTGGTGGTGTTACGCGGTTTGTTGAAGTAATAATGTGGCTTGTAACGCCAACAAGAAAAATGGTTGTGCCGACCGCAATAAAGTAGCACCAGCGCATATATTACAAGCAATAGTTGCAATGTTTCATTTCCTTGTTACTGCTTATGCAAAATGATATTCTAGAAATCTTGAGATAGAATACCAAAGTCACATAAAAAGTGTTTTCCATCAGTGACGAAATACGAGGAAACTTTCGTTCAGATCCTCGGTTTAAATATCCAGGTGAAAAGAGAGCCAACCTAGGTCCCAAAGGGCGAAACAGAGCCTGATAGTGTCCATGTTCTCGTAATCGTGGAAAGTTTAAACTTTTCTTCGATAAGGGAGGGAAGTAGAGAGGGAGGAACGTCGTTCACTTAGTGTTTTAGTTGATAGTAGTGTTTGAAACTTAAAGTCAGGATCCCTGTAATGGAAATTGAGGAAATCCCCGGGCATCCACGAAACGGGGGCTTGTATCGACCGTACTGAAAGGACAGGGGGACGTGAGTTGAGGGGCAGAGAGGTTGAGGGGTTTAGAGGGTGGTAGAGGTCGGAGGTTTAAGGGTGGACGTCCGTTGCCAGGCAACCTTTCCCGCTCCCGACTCGCAGCATCCTCTGTGCCCTGATCCACCACCATCAAGCAGTACCAGCAACAGCAAGCCACCTCCACCTTCGAGGCACTCTACACGCCCTTCTCCATTATTCAAGCCCGATGCTCAACCACTGTCCCTTTTTTCGCCAGCTTCCACGACGAACTGCGACATGTCCCCTACGCCTCTTCACTTCCAACATCGCTTCCTTGAATTGCATCTGAGAGAATTCTCGTCCTTTCCACATTCTCGTCGACGAAGTCGACATCAATCGCAACAACAACGCGTGCTTACAAGTTGTCCGAAATGAGCAGGAAGGTGTGCATAATGCAAGCACACCTTACAGAAAAGAATTCACTTTTGGACTCTTGAATGTGTGGAAAATTGCAAGGAACTGTTTACAACCTGCGGACACCCGAGAGTTCTAGCTCTTTCGTATGTATAACGTCGTTAATGATGGGGTTGTCTACTTTAAAGGGTTGGAATATTTAGTTCATGCTTTCAGTTTAAAAGAGCTTGGAATGTGTAAAAAGAAACAGAGTGAGAAGAGAATTGTTATTCTTGCTCTTCAGGGTTATCAAAAAGAATTAAGGCATAAAAGAGATAAAGCGGAAAATATATAGTGCTTCCCTCCAGGCAATGTGGGTTGCTGCAATTTGTATATAAAACTTTTATTTCAATTATTACACCCACTGCTACAAAAAGAAATTTACTTGAAAGGAAGTAGATGTTTTTATTTGATAAGATTCTTCCTTTAGGACGAATCTAATCTAAAAGTCCATTCTTTCATTTAATTACTCAAACCGACTGATGATTTATCTTCCCAAGTGGAAAAGGTAAGTCTTGGTCAGATTGAGATTTTAAAGTAAAATAAGTGGTACAAGTAGATAAGGTGCGACATTTTAGTTGTAAGATCTTAATAAAAGCAGTAATTTTTTAAATACTTTATTTGATAATTTATTTATTTTACAATTTTTCTATTCAATCTATTATATTTGAATATAATTATTATAATAAAGATAATCAATTGAAGTGCGTTCAATAATAATCCTGAATCCCAAATTCGACCTCCAATTAATTTCTACAAAATTCATAGATTTAAACAGTCAATGAATTTACGGAATTAATTAGTTGAGAATCTGCATCAATTATGTTGGGAATAACAGAGATTAATATCAAATTGAATAAAAATGTTGAAAAATTTCGTTTGCTGAGATATAACCATTTTGAAGTAACGCTAATGTTGGGGGAAAGAAACAAAAAATAGCTACATCTCATTTTTTTTATTGTGTCAGATTCTTTCATCACAGCAGGCAATTTAGGGGTAGCATGGGCTCAACAAAGAAATTCAGATGAAGGTCACTTTGCCAAGGGGGTACAGTGCCGCCGAAGGACCTGGAAGGGTGGAAGGAGAAAGGCTAACATGATGCAAGAGAATTAAAAGGGTTGAACAGGTGCTTTGAAAGCTCGCGTCAACCAGATCACAAGATCACAAGCCAAAGCTCAAATTCATCTACACAATTTACATTTCACACTAACATACAATATTTGCTCTTTTTTCTTTGTTCCTGTCCCAAACAAGTGATTATCATGCTTATAAAGGAGCGAAAGTTGAACCTGAACTGAATTTTTCATCAGTGTCGCGATTCTTCTCACAGAATTTTTATCTTTAGAATATGGGAGTAGAATTTTATGAAATTGATCTCTGCTGAATATTTAAAAATATAAGATAGCTACTTATAATTTTTTTATCCTTGTATTATTTTCTTCGCCTGTTATGAATACCTTTAATATGATTTATTCTAAAAATTTATATGAATAATTCAAAAACTTTATTTGCATTGCAGAATGGTTTCAACAATTATAATTTAGTTTATTTGAGTAGGAATGTGGGCTTTGAAACATTTTGTATTTTAACTAAATTCCAGATTAAGGGATTTACTGTACTTATACCTTCAATAGTAATAATTACTTTGGTCTAAACTCTCTCACACACTGAGGATTATATTCAAACCACATTTCCAATTACCATTGCTCATTTCGATAACCAGCCATCCAAACACCCGTTTATACGAAATCCACCTCGCTCATAAATTCCCCAACAAAATAATCTCTCATATAATGGGATTATTCCATTAGACTCAGTTCTAACGCTAGTCTTTAAAGTTTACAATCTCCAATTCTAAATAATAATTTCCTTGAATATTTGGTTCAAATACTATATACTATGCAACTTTTTAAGAAGACCCTTCAGAATATATTATTTACTGGTAATGAAAAAATGTCGAGAAATAATTAAAAGAAGATATTTCAAATAGAGGATGAAAATGCAAATGAAAATTTGAAATTCACATAAGAAATTGTGATTCAAATAAGAAAGGGATATAAAAAATAAAAAGGGGAAAAAGAGCCCTTATAGTGATTTCCAGCAAGTCTCATTAAAATCTCGTCTCATAGAATATTTCCTCGCTTCTACTCGATTTCTAAAGCCCGAGCTTTCCTACACCTCGCAAATCTTTGCTGAACAAGTTTTCCTCTTCCCTCTTTTCACCTCCTCCGTCATCGTGTCGCAAATTACGCAAATTATCGGCATAACCATGTTTCCTCCTCCGGTCCCAGCACTGCATTCCGTAACCGGGGAAAGCCTGCTATTTCAATTGCTCATTCGCTGAGTAACACGCACCCTCAGATAACAAGCGCAAAAATTTATGGGATATACCTCTGTGACAGAAACAGAAAGAGAAAATGGTAAAAAATTTAACAGGAGGACTGGTCTGCAGGGTGAAAGAGTGAAGAAGAGGAGAGGATAGAAAAAAAAAGTCAGAAATCGAATAGTTAGAGGGGGAAGAGAGAGAGAGAGAGACGGAACAAAGAAGAAAGATTCAAAAAGAGGAAAAGAAATTGTAAATGATCTAAGTAGTGAGAGAAACAAATTTCAGATTAAAAAATTGATATAATAAAAGTCACTGTGGAAGGAGACGAAAATAAATAGAATAAAGAGGAAAATAGTGATTGAAATAGTCAATAAAATTGATAGGAAGAGAAATAAGAAAAAAGTATAAATAGAAACGATAATATTGAAGAAGTCAGAAGAAGCAAGAAAATGAAACTTATCTTCTATAAAAGACATATTAAGTTGCAAGAGGAGAAAAACACAACGAGAGTATAATAAATTGTCAATCCAGAGATTGTGAGTATTTAGAAGAGAGAAAATTGATACAAGAGAACATTTGGAAAGAAGAGATGAAAAAAGAGGAGATGCGAAAAAATCTAGAAAGTCCCTTCAAAAAAAATAAATACAAGGAAATAAATAAATGTAGAGTGGAGAGAAACGATGTTAAAATGTTGAAAGAAAAACTTGAGCATCGAAACACTAGGAAAGAAACTGCGTATACAATTTTTAAAAGCATGTGGGAGAATAGAGGAATGAGGACAGTGAAAAAGTTTATAATAGCGAAAAAAGTGAAACATAAAGCTACAAGAAGGGAAAAAAGAGACCAAGAAATACGAAACTACGAAAAGAGGTGAAAAAACTAATTGTGAGCAATACAAAAAAAATGTTTACAATGAAGCAGGGATAGAAAAAGACAAAATTTCGTGGAAAGGAAAAAATTAGTGAGAAAGTAAAGATCAAAATTGATGAAAATACTGAGGGAGTCAGAAAAGTATAATAGTTTCACCGAAGTAAAGATAGAAAGGGACAAGGATGCTGAGAGAGAAGAAAAAACAGTGAGAAGGAAGTGAAGATGGAAAGAGATGAAAGTTCTGAGCAAGAAAAAAATAGTGAGAAAGAGGGAAAGATGGAAGGAAATGAAGATAGTGAGAGAGATGAAAAGAGTGAGGAGAAGAAAAGATTGAGGGAGATGAAAAAAGTCAAAGAGAGAGAAGAAAGATGAGAGGGTGGAGGAGAAGGAGAGAAAATGGGAGAGACCAAGCATCGGCGGGGGATGAATGCTGGGGTTGTAAAAGGGGGTGGTAGGGGGAGATAGGGATGAATCCAGCGAGAAAGAACGCGAGAGAGTCACGTGGGAAAGGGGAAAAGCCGAGATACAGTGGAGATCAATACGGGGTCGCTAGGCAACGAGCCTCCGGCGAGAGCGGTCCGGGTAGACAGGGTGCCGCCACCGGCCCAATGCCACCCACCAACCCCTTGCCACCCCTGCCACCCTTTCCACCCTTGCCTATATAGTATGTACCATACCAGCCTCCTCTCTCTATCTGGCTCTCGTACTGGTCTCTACTCTCCCGGCGTTGGGTTATTTGCACCCATAGCCACGCGACGTACAAATGTTTAAGTGTCTCTAGCCAAAACGCTGCTCAGCACTGCAACCAACGATGTTTCGTTAGCACCCACTTTCAAAGCCAAACCGAATGAATTATCAAAGCTTTGGCCCGAGTTGCACGACCGAGTTGCACGACCGAGTTGTACATAATATAGATCCTGAATCATTCACCTGACACGGTTCCCAGTTATAACGAATTCACCTCTTTGAAGCCTTCATGCTTAAAACTCTTTTTTATCATCAAATCGAAATTTATCTTCCAGATTATCCCGGGGATATCCTGATTTTTAGAAATAAAGAGATTTCTATTCCTTGAAACGGGAATGCCCTAGATGTCCAAAGAATGTCCATAACAGGATATATTAATTTTATAAGTAATAGAAATTTCCTCTGTTAATCATGTTCACCTGATTGGTTGAGATCAAGCAATCAGAAACTATTTTTTTAATAGTTAAAGACTATTTTTCACCCAGTGGCGTTACTGTGTAGTAGCAAAACCCCGCATTGCGGGGAGAATTTCTCTTCCTCTGAGGGGCCTCCGAGGGCCGTTTTAGGCTGAGTAGAAAAAATAACTTTCACTATAATTTTAAAAAATTTCACTAGCACCGTTTCTTTTTATTTTCAAAGGAATTTCTTAAAAATATTTGCAGGGAGACTCAATTTTCTAGTTACTCCACTATTTTATAATGGAAAATATACATTTTAAATTGTAAATGCGTATTTTGAAGAAAGTCTAGAGAAAAGTGTATTCATGATTGTAGAATTTTTTGTTATTTAAATTGTGATTTTGTATAACAGAGAGATCTTGAGATGGCATGTCATCCTGAAGGTACAAACCTGATATTTCAGGGATATTCTTTTGAT
>JAUEJJ010000013.1:16282184-16313476 GCA_032164275.1 Synergus coniferae | reverse complement strand
GAAATCATATAAGATATGATAGACATTGCTTAGAGCTTTCAAAACTCATGTAAAAAGAGCGGGTTGTCCCCTCTCCCTTTACCTTAAATTTTGAACACTTGAGAGGAGGTTTTTTTTGGAAAAATACATTGGAGGGGTGATTTTTTTGAGGGAAAAAACACTTGGGGGTGGAATTGATTGTACCCTATACATACAGTGATTTAAGTTTCTTTTATAAATTCTCCCTTCTAAGCGTGGGAGTTATTGATCTTCAAGCCAACAGCTTCAATAATACTGAATTGCAAAACTGTATTTCTTATACGCATCTCATGAAATTCATAAAAATATGGAGGTTCATAAGTTATGGAGACATTGTTTTCATTGGATTCTCTACATCATTTTGTCCCTCGAGACCTCTTTCTGCAGATCTATACACGAGAAAGGAAAGGAGCCCCAAGGGCGCAGGTCTAGTCTACATTCAGAGCACAGTTTCCCATCAAAAGGACTCTGAAGACCATAATAAATTATTGAATTCTGTTCTTTTCCGAGCTACAAAATTAAATTTGAAAGAATTCACATTCTTTATTCTCTCAAATTAGTTTCATAAGCAGTGTATACATTTATTTTATAATGAAATACGTAAATTATTTTTACACCGTAGAATTACCTAATTTCGAAAACCGGCCCAGACACATATTTTCCCTGAATTTTTGCATTATTTTCAAAACCAAAATCAGATTTCCACACGATTTCACGAGGTTTAGGCCAGTGTTTCAAATTAGGTGATTCTATTACGTTGGTAATTAATTCACTGAGATAATTGACAAAGCATCGCAACGCCTCTCATTATCCAATGTTCCTCTGGTTGAGTGGTTGGTAGCCACATGGCGATAACAAAATTTGTAGAGTGACCAGTAGTAGAAAGCACTCCACGTCTTTCGCTCGTTTTATAAACTGGACAAGTGTACGTCAGTCTTACCTTCACTTCCTCTTTCGTCATTGGAATCAACCAGAGCTGTTTGCAAAGAAAGTCAAAATATTATCCTTTCATTGATTGAAATTTAATCTCGTCTTGTTTGTCTATTTTTTCATACAAATTTCCACTCACGTAGGGCATTGTATTGAAGAGAACTTTAGGCAAAGCTTCGTCAAGCTTCATTGTGTTCATATTGAAACGAGCCCCATCCAAAAACAAACCATATACGTATATTCCATCTGAGGGTGGTTTCGCAAATGTCGTTTCTTTCAGGGGCATGAAATCGTAAATCAACAAATCTATCGGGATGGAATATTTCCTTGCGTAATTTTGTCGTGCTCCAGTCAAAAATGCCTGTGTGAAGTAAAAACCGGAAATCCAAAAAGAAGTTGGTGGTCCATCCTTGTACCAATCCTTAATTCATAAAATTACACAATGTTTATTTTCAAACATTGGTTTTTAATTTTAGATATATTTAAAATTCAAAACCAATTGTCAAAAACCTGTAGGAAGTTGAGCCTACGAAGAAAGTCTTGAATATAACTTCCAAGGGGCTTTAAAGAAGGGTAGGAATCCTTTCTCCATAATGTTGGAATTCTTCCTGTGATCATCGATGTATATACTTCTTCGAGATCAGAATTCATTATAACAAGACCTAAAAACACATATGTGTTAAAACATGTACCTGAATATATAGTTTAATTTTTATCTGGACTCTGTCTTTAGACCTTTTATAGCTTTTTGCAAATCAATAAGAGATCCTCTTATAGTCTGCAAAAGTTTATTGAATCTTCCCATTTCCTGTACGAGGACTGTATTCATACTCTGCTCATACGAAGTTGGATATTTTGCTAGAGCTTCCAGAAGATCGTAGTCCTTTGGCAGTTTCGAGAGAATATCTGCTGATATTCCATAAACGATTTCATCTGGTGATCTGCTACCCTCAACATCTTCAGCGCCAGTATCCTGAATTTTAAATTTAAGTTATTTAACAGCATATCTCAAAAATATGTACGTTGTACATTTTTTAGGTTTTCCCTAGTTTATATTTCGATTATATCAAACCTGCGTGAGTAAAATGGACGTCATCATCAATTCAGTTTCCTGCTGATCCTTGATAATATCAGCATTTTCATTCATCCCGAACACCCCAGGGCCAGTTATCATAGGCAGAGACTTGATATACTCTAATAATTGTGCATATTCTGTCACTTGGGGCACGTAGTAAATTCCACTTTCATCAAAGGAGTACTCATTAACAGTAATCACGTCCTCGTTATAGAATTTAGCCAGGATCGTATTTAAAGTCCGTCGGTCCCATTCATCGGTTACGCGACCACCATAATTGCATTCGCCTTAACAAATAAAAATAAAATTGATTTATCCGGCTCAAAGCTTTCGCTTTGATGTTATAAAATGAGTCTGTATTTATCCAACCTGTGAGATACTTTAGCGCAACGAATTGAACATCCTCGTATTGATCCAAAAAGATTTTTAATTGAAGAACGCTAATTCGTAAATCAGTCTCATTAAACTCATAGGGGTTATTCCAACCAAGGGGACCAAATTTGCGACGCTCTTGTATAATCGCGTGGAAGAAGCAAAGAGAGAAGATCAATTTCTTGAAGTAATGAGGCTGCTTTGATTTCTCGAAAAATTCCGAATCGCATATAGGATCCTGTCATTTAAAAATATTATACGTAATATTCTGGTAATTTAATTTAATATAAAATATTTTAATTTTATTTCGTTTCAAAAATATATAACCTGGAGGAAAGATCGGATGATGTTTGCTTTCAAACCTTTGGGAGGTTCGTTTGTCATCTTCACTCCATTTTGTAGGACACTAACGGGGAAATGTTCAGCAGGGTAACTTGTTAGCCAAAGTCGAAAGTCTGGATGAACAGTTTCGGGAGTGAAGTTTTCACAAATCTGAAGACAGTTAATTCAATTAGCACATTTGTAAACAATGATCATTCGGAATAGAGATTGAATACCTTTTCCAAGGTTCCCATCCAGCTTTTAGCCAAGTGACAATTTTGCAGTACCACCCAAGTTCCATTCTTTATTCCTTCGTCGATGATCCTTTCAGCGATTGGACCTTGGCCTTGACCCAGGGACAGAGAGAAGAGCCTATTAGCACCAAATCCTTGATCATCGGCAAACTTCAACAAAATAGCAGCAGGGTCCGCGCCCGGAGTGAGAACAAAAATGAGAGGAATACTGCAGAAGGAGTCAGCGTACGAAGCAGCCAAATCGAAGGGTGGAGATTCAATAAATTGCTTCCCCATTTCAGCTGTAAATTACGATCCACCATTAAAATAGTAAAAACCCAGTATGCCTTCAGCATTTCCACTTCCATTCCCATCCCCTTAACTCCTAAGGCTCCATTCTTTTTCTGTAATCCGGAAGGTGAAAAAGTTGACGCAAAAAGATGGGACCTCTTATATCTTCTTGCTAGAGACCATCACACTCTGTGACTAATGATCTTGCCTTTCTGGGTATTCAGCAATTAATTATAAGTTTGGGAAAGCTCAGATAATGAGAAAACCACTACCATCTTATTCTTATCATGAAATCGAGAAAAAGTTAATGAAATGTTCATTTAGAAGAATGGATTCTTTTTCCGGTATCAGAGAAATAGAAAAATAACATATATCTTCGTGCCTTCTACGAAGTTTCGAATTGCTGATACTACTTTGTCAGGTCGCATGCATCGGATGATAAGTGTTTTCTCAAATAGACTTATTTTATCAAAGGGTGTTGGGAACGTCAAAGTCTGAGGCTCCTTATGGTCAAAGATGTCCCTCCATCCGTTAATATTTCGAGTGAAAGCTTCTTTGATTTTCTGAAAATTAAAAGATCAGAACTAGTACCAATCCCTAGTTTATTTAAACTTTTTTTTATACTAATTATCAACGAACCGTGAATCCTGGAATATCATTAAGACGACACAACTCATCCCAAGCCTTAGCGGGAAGCCACTCGGTGGGATTAGGATAAGGGTTCTCTAAACCAACACCACCAGTTAAAAAGAACATCCACTGAACCATGGACATTTTTCCTTGCTTGTTGAGCAGATTTACAGTCAAAAGTAGGGAGAAGAGCAACTTATCCTTCTCAAAGAGAGAACGACATATGTTTACAAACAAGGAGTACGTAAAGGATTTTGTTAAATCCTTCAGTCGTTCCTCTATACTTTCCACGGGAGGTGTGTTGTCGATAGTGCTCTTGAAAAGATTCACGAACCAAACTAGAGAATACTGGTACATCGGATCGATATTTGCCAATACGGCTGTAAATAAAATTTCAAGATAATGAGCAACATGGCAAAGTAAGCTTCAACTCATTTCATATAAAGAAATAATATTACTTCCAACTCACCGATTGTAAAAAACAGAACTGTACTGTAAACAGCAATTGGAGTATATTGCAGTCTTGCTGCATCGATCGACTTCTCTGTTACTTCCGCAGCAGTTTGTTTAGCTTCAATTTCATTCGAGAGGGCTTTTGATGAACTTAAAATGGAAACTGCTGTTTGATCTTCCAAGATATTCTCATCAGACGCTGATAAGACCTCCAGTATTTTATCCTCGATTTCCTTCAACATTCTTAAATTATAATTATAATTATAATTAATTATAACACGACCGAGATTCCGGGAAGGTGAGAAAGGGGTTTAGGAAAAGGGTATACGAGATAAGGGTATATGAGAATTTTTGTATTGTAAGAATTTTCGAAAACACTTGCTTTTTATTGTCTGCTCCTTGGACAATTAGTTGATTTTTTTCAGCCTCAAGGTCAGGTCTTTCCTTTGCTACGACAATTCCGAGGAGCTGATCTTCCAAACCAACTGGTGTAATCATGAAATTCAAGAGGGTCACCTTGACTGCAACCTCTGGTAAATAATGAGGGTTTCGTAGCTTTGTTGTGATGTACAGCCTAACAAAATAAATTCAACTTACTGATTTTCAACTCAACATTCAGATTTTGTTAATTTATAGAAAGACTGTGAACCTGAATTTGTCATTATACTCAACAATGGAGTCGCCCAGTTTAATGCAAAGAGTTCCACTCGCTTTGAAAGTTTGTTTCAGTAAGAGAGGTTCAAGAGCTGCATCTAGTTCTTCTCCAACATTTTCAAGAAGGACAGGCTGACCAAATTGAACAGCATTCTCCAAAATTCTCATATAATCCGACTGAGTGAGTCTGACCACATGAATATTTGAAGCTTTTTCCATATTCTTCACCCACTTGTTGGCTTGACCCTGAGGATCAATCATCAGCGGCCATCGTCTCGCATTAGTAACTATGATACCATTGTCAATCGAAAACAAATCACAGGGTAATCCAAAAATATTCCAAGATCGTATTAATACAGGATTGCCAAGAATTTGTGTCAATTGATAATCTTTCGTGCAGTAAACGTCTAGGTTGGTGCACATCAAGATCCAATTTTCAATCTGCTTCTGCCTATAGGGCATCGTAAAGACACCAAGGTATGCCACAATACCAGATCCGATTAGAATGTCACCTGTGAGTTGGTAATAGCGCTTTCCCAAAATCTTCGCTGATTCTGACCATCTGTTGTATTCTCCACCCAGACCTCCAATCAGTTCTTCTGCTCTTCTGAGCTTTTGCTCGCACTCGTTAACTTCGTCAATCATCATTTGGTAATCTTCTTTACGTTGAGCCAATATGTCTTCGAGGACAGCTAACCGATCCTGAACTTCTTTCAACTGAGCTCTCTTCACTTCCAGTTGAGCCATCGCCTTGTTGTAAACAGCTTCAGCTTTTGCTAAAGCCACCTTCTTAGGTGCAACAACTCTGGCAACCTTCTCATATTCCGAAATTGCAAAAACCCAACGACAGAGACCTTCACAAGCAGTGGAAGCATTTCTGATCTTGTCAGGATCGAAATTCGGATTTGTTAATATCGAAGTTCTAATCTTGGTGATGATCTTTTCGGGTATATTATCCTTGTCGTAGTTCAATAAACCATCTAGAAAATGCAAATCACCGAGGATTCGTAGCGAGGGCTTCCAATAGTCCTCGACCATTCTTCCAGCTTCTCCGGGAACTCGATCTGGTTTCACATCCTTTAATATACAAATGGCCTCCATGACTAATTTCACTCCAGCTGGAGGATTCTTCATAGTCTTCACAATTTGAATATCCTGAGGGGTTAAAGTGTTCAAAGCTGCATTTGCTGCATTCAATATGGGGAGCACTTCTTGCAAATCTGCGTCGCATTCAGTTCGAATTTCCTCAGCCTCTCCAGCTACCACCTGGAATATTGAATGATTTTTATTAATTTTCAGAATCTAGGATCTTCATCTTACATAAAGAAATATAATTTTCATCATTACCATTGCTGCCTCCTCATCTTTCTTCACAACTTGCTCAATTGCAGCAACTTCAGCATTCTCCTTCTCAACACTCTCCAACATTTTCTCAACATCCTTCGCAGCTTCAATCAACTTTGGCTGCAAAGCAACCAAAGTTTCCTGCATCTTCTCAACTTGTTTATGAGTACTGTCCAACTTTCCAAGTCCAGCCACATACCTCCTCTTCCCCTCAAGAACCTCCTTTCTCTTCTTCTCCAAAAGATCTTTGAATGTATTAATCAGTTCAAGATACGAGGTTGGCGTCACATAACTATACCTCTTAGCTCGAAGGAGGAATTCCTTTGAAAGTTCTTGGGTTGATACATGAAATGCTTGGCACATTTCGATGCAAGCATTCCTCTCACTCTCAGGCAATTCAATCTCTCCGAGAAATTTGGTAGCGACGGCCAGTAAGGCATCTTCTGGCCAGGGTTGAAGCCAATCAATAGTGCAACAGTTAACTAAAGCTGGAAATTTCCTTATTCGAATGCGGAAATTTTCTCCTATTGGTGACATAGCCACGACAATGTGGAGTTGTTCTTTAACGACTTGAATGAAGAAATTGAAAAGGGCTATAGGACTCCCATCAGTTTGGAGAGATTTATCCCTTTGTCTATCAATTTGTCTCATCTGCTCGCAGATCTCTGCTTTTTCATCTGCTGCAAAGAGGTTTGGAACTTCTCCTGAGTTTAAGAGATTGCTGATGTCTTCTAGGAAGCCTTCTTCCTGAATCTGCATGTCGGTGAAGAGAAAGACCGTGTGCAATTCGCTGGCTGCTGTTTTCCGGAGAATACTCTTCAGATCTTCATGCCATTCGGCTTTTCCATATTGCCTGGAAATCTCCACCTGGAAGAGCTCATAGTCTGATATGTGAGCTGCCAATCGGGTTAAGGATTGTCGGCCCGATCCGCCAACTCCCACGAGCAAGGCATGACTTCGTGGTTGCATCAAGATCCGACTTATTTTCGAAAGATGTTCTACTGCGAATCTGGTGATTGAAAATATTAAAGGATTTGAATAATATTAACGTGAAGGTCTACAAAAAACAAATTCGCTACCTAAAGAGAACTAAATTCATCGGAGTTTTGGATATGGAATTATATTCGGCTAAGTACTCTTCTACCACAAAGGAAAGCTCGTCCAGATCTGTGACTTCCGTGTACATCTTCTGGTCAGTCAAAGGATCACTGAAGTCGCAGTATACCAAGTTTCGTAAGTGAACTTCAGTTACCTGGAATAAATAGGCTAACTAGTGTTCCACAGAATCAAAATAAAAGATACATAATTATGTTTCACAGTTACCCAATAATAACCCCTATCAAGAAAGTCGCTGAAGAGTTCGTTCATGTCTTCATCCATGCGGTCTGATAGAGTCCTTCGAATTTGTTCTGCAAGCCAATTAGCGTCACTATCATCTACCAAACGGTCTCCATAAACGCGTAGGACTTCATGAACCCATAAACGTTTCATCGCCCTCTTAAAGAATTTTCAAATTGATAATAAAAGATATACATTTATGATTATGATGCTCATGCTACCGATCTGTAAAAATCAGCTAAAATTTACGAACCACATTCGGTGTTGTCGCGATTCTAGAAAGCAGAACTCCCTGAATAACCCTGGAGAAGTCTCGAAGATTAAACAAGTAATGCGACTTGGCTGGAGTTGGTAAGAGATTCTTTATAATTTCTTTATAAATATCAAGAGTTCCATAGACAATATAATTCACACAAGATGTAAAGTGATCAGGAAATTCTCTAGACTCGAGATGCCAGTTCATGATCTTGCTGAAAATAGACACCATAACATCATCCTCAAATTCAGAAATGCCTAGGGTGAAGAAGTGTCTCTTGAATCTAGGCGTCACGTCTTTTCCTCCAGAAGGGGGACCCATTGCACAAATTAATTGTACATCAATCAATTTCAGAGAACTCATATCTTTAAGGTCGAACCAAGACCAGTGATCAAGCCATTGTCTCAATAATTCAATAGGAGGTTGAGCACCATATTCTTCCTTTAATGGCATAGAAAGATCATCAACAAAGACGACCCAATTTTTTCCAGGAGGAGCTCCATAAACTCCTTTTCTTCTTTTATCAAGTTTACTCATTATGATGTCCTGGGTTTGATTTGCTGTTGTCTGAGCTGAGAAAGTCACGAAAAGAGGTTTGTAAACTTGAGGATTGTTCTTCTTTAGCAAGAAATCCATTATATAAACTGATTTCCCTGTTCCAGTTGGACCAACAAGAAGAACTGGTTTTTGGTTGCAGATGAGCTGCTGGAAGAGATAGAAGTAACGCACAGTTTCAACTGTAGGAATGATTATCTGATTCACTGGAATATCTGGAGGAATTGGTGGAAGATTTTGCAAATCGTCGGTCCACAGTTTCCATCTACCTTTTCCTTCCTTGATGAACTTATAATCAAACACGAGACCAACTGAAGGCATCATTGTGATATAAGGTTTCTTCGGATTGGTAACTTCCTCCAGATGGAAACGTTCTATCATCTGTTCCGGAAATTCACGTTCTGTCAGGGCTCTAAATAAAAGAGTAAACCATTCTCGATAGGCGGGTAATAAGGTTCCACCCATAGCCCAGATGCAAGAAAAGAAGAAGGATCCCTGTTAAGAAACGGAAATTACTTTATCAAATTCAATTGTCATCAAAGTATTTACATCAACAGAGTTTTTCGCACCTCAATCTGAGCCCTGATTTCCAAATCAGAGAGGGACTTTAGGTACTTTTCATCCCTGAATTCAACCAAGAAGCAGTCAAGAAGAAGCATCACTGATCGAGTTAAATTCGCATCGGGCATGTATATCATTTCCTGAAATTCGCTTTTTTAGTATTTTAGATTACAAAAGTAATTTAAGAATAGAATTTGGTACCCACTTTAGCACCTGATCTTCTGATAAGAGTCAAGAGAGCAGGACAGAATCTCAGAAACATATCCTTGATGTGAAACTTGATATGCTCACTCAATAACTCTGGCAGAGTGTTCATCCAGGATTCTAAAAGTGGAGTCCAACCTAGTGAAACTGGTTCCATGTAAATCATCCCACACCTTGAAACTGTCGCTGGTGAAGCAACCTACTCGTCAAGAAAAATTATGAGTGAAAGCTTAAAATTGATAATGAATATAAGACACGTTATCAAAAATATCTCGAATACCTCCAAATCCATTGGCTCAAATATCAAATTAGTCGTAGGAGCCAGTTGTATTATTTCTCCAGACATCAGACACAGCTTTTTATTATCATCCAGTACAGTGTTCATGTTTTCAATCCACACTGCATCAACAGGTCCATCAAAGATGAGCCACTTCCTGTTGTCATTTGTAGAAACTGCGAAAGCCCTATAACTAACAGCCAAAACCCCATCGCTCCATTCATGGGACGCTGGATCAAAGTTTCCATAAAGTTGACCCATGGTAATCGACTTAGGATTAATAACAGTAATTTCAACCTTATGTTCATCCATCAGTTCTCTCTCCTCCAGCAAAGCTAAACATTCAGCCAACATCTTGTAAGCTGATGTCTTTCCAGCAAATGGTAGACCAACTATCATAAACCCATGTCTGACTATCATCATCTCGTAAATTTGTTGTATCTTTTCCAGAAAATAATCCGTGCACTGAATATTAGCATTTGCACAAGCTTCTCTAGTGCAAGCATTAATATGAGTGTAATCAGGTTCGGGAAGAACAACTCCAGGGAAAAGATCAGAAGCGATTCCTTGAAAGAGGGGCAAATCTTGATTCAGGAATTTTGGAAGGTTCACATCATTGATACTTCTAAGCAGAAGAATATCTTCAGATTCATTAGGATATTTCAGTTTCAGATTACCAGCCGCAGTCAAAACGGATTTAACAGCTCTCATCCCATAATCATAATGGCACTGACTACTCAACTGTTCTGAGCAGAGTTTATAAGCAGTCACAATCTTTACTGCTAAAGATCTTCCAGTGTAAAACCCAAAAGAGTAAAGGATATTTTCAGAGATGAGGGCGTAATCAGGAACCATCATTGCTACTGATCTAAAAAGTGCTTTCAGGTTGTCAGGCAATTCGGATCTTCCAGCATATCCTGGATTCATAGTGATGAAGACTGCACAAGAGGGGTCGAGAAAGATTTCAGTACCCTCGAAGAGCAATTTTTCAGCTCCAGAATTAATGCCTCGTTGAATTGTGAGGATTTGCTGAGCTACAACTGACAGTACTTCCAGGTCTATTCTGTTGAATTCATCAAAACAGGACCAGGCACCACACGATGCTAGACCTTTGAAGAACTTTCCCAGAGCGATGTAGTCTAGACCGTCTGAACAATTGAAGACGACACACTGTTTTGCCATAGCTTTTGCAAGATCCTTGGTCGTTTCGGTTTTTCCTGTTCCAGCTGGTCCTTCTGGAGCTCCACCCAGGTGAAGACTTAAGGCTCCAAATAAGGTGCGATAACAACGATCTGTTAGAGGAGTTATCACAAGTCTTCCTGTATTACCTAAGTACTCGTACCCATATCGTAGGAAGGAGTTGATCATGTACGTAAACATGTTCTCTTGCTAAAGTAATTAATTCATATTAGCAGATTCTTCAATTTATTTATAAGTAATAGAATAGAACTTATTAGAAGTAATAGAACTAATAATTGTTTATCAAACCTGCCAGTAGTATCTGAGTTGACAAAGCCACTGGAAATCATTATTGCTCGTAACACCCTCTTTCACAAGATCTGTTAGCACATCTTTTCCATGAACATCCAGAGTTACTAAAGCCTCTATCAATACAAAGAGTATTGAATAAACATTCTTAAAGAGAGAATCGATTTTGATAAAGTTCATATACCTAAAGTAATACGATTCTGTTTGGACAGTTTCCCTCTGATGATTAGAATAATGTCATTCAGTTCCTTTTGACACTGATCTAGGTATCTTCGCAGAGCCCCAGCAGGATCATTTACACTCATCATAGCCTCTTCAATTTGCTGAGTCCAGTACAATTGATTAACACAGAGTACAGTTTGACCTGGCCATTCTAGAACCCAAGAAGTTCTTTCTTTTGTCGGGTAAGCTTGAATGGCCAAGAAAACCTTCTGACGAATGCTCTTTCGCATGTCTATTTCCAATTCTACGAGCCATTTTTCAACCTGGCCCCTTGCAGCTGCTGTCGATATCACATCAACTAATTCGACAACTTCACCTTCAGCACTCCTCATAGCATGAACCATCAAGTCATCATCAAAAGTCAGCTTCGCTATTCCCTCGAAACACTTCTTCAGGTGTGGTTGCACTCTGAAAATCAGGGATTAGTAGTTGAATCTCAGGAAATTGGAAATTTGGAAGCTGTAAAGTAAAATCTTTACCGAGTTGGGTCTTTTGTTTCGGATAAAATTTCGAGCAACTCATCATTAGAGAGGAAGAAGAATCTAGGGAAGAAGAGTCTCTTCTTCTCCAAGTACTCATTCAACCCTTTCTGTATCAATTCCAACAAGCCGAAACTCTTCTTCAGTCTTTCCAGCATCTTTTCTATTTCTACCACAGACAATACTCTCGGATCGGCTTGGACAGTTTTCATAATATCCCGCCAAGTTTTATCAACAGCACTGAACCTTCGACCTTCTTCTGGCATTTGTTGCTGGATATCAGGTGAAGAAAAAATTGGCTCCAAATACATCCACGTACCTTGAACCATCAACCACTGATCTAAAATGTCTTGAAGCAAATACAGCTTCTTCTCCCATTTTCTGAAAAGAAATAGCTTCATGAGATACACAAATATATCTCACAATTCTTATGAAAGTCTTTAAGTACTATTTAAGACGTACAATATTTGAGCTTCGAATGGTTTGATGTAGGTAGAGTTCTTCATGGTAACAGCTTTGGTGATATGATCATCAAGCAAGACTTGAACGTCATCAACTCCAGCGACAACATAAGTTCCAGTATCTTTGTAAGGATTCACAGTGAAAATCATATCCACCCAATCCTTATGCATCTTATCTATACTTTTCTCTAAAGTGCTTTCTTTACTGGCACCTTCTGAAATGCTTTCGAATTGCTCAACATACTGATCAAGATTCATATGCAAAACCCTTCCAAGAGTCAGATCAGCATCAACTTTAATTGGAAAGCCAACGATTTCCGAAATTTGCTCCCAATGTCGTTTCTTCATTCCCGGATTACCCAAAGTCATCACAACTGGTATATGGTCTCTAAAATCCTCTATCTTCTCTCTCACAGTTTGAGCCAGTTTCTTAGATTCTGTTTCCTGAATTGTTTTTTCTAATTTGAAGAGAGTTCTGAAAAAATATTTAATATTATTGCATGTTTGCACACTTACACATATTAATTAAAATCAACCTGTAAGCCAAGGATGCATCATTATCTATGTCCTCTGGATTAAAAGTTCCAATTCGAGAATTCATCCACTTCTCATGTTTCATCAAGAAATCACAACCAGCATCAAACAATTTTTTAAAGGGCACCAGGCGATCCGCTATTTTCTTTCGCATAGGGTACTGGGTTGTTTCCCATCTAAAGGCCACTTCTTCTTCATTAAATTTATCTATTTTCTCCATAGCATGGATCAACTTGTCTTCCAAAATCTGTGCCTTTTTTTGATAACGCAGTATCTCCTCCATGTCGCCCCAGTATTGGATTTCTTCAACTTGTTTTGCATAGGATTCTAGCTCTTCTTCAAATCGCTGGTATCTAACTGAAGAAATTGAAGATCATTGAAGATCATTAGATATGTTATTCATAAGATATGCTATTCATAAGATGTGCTATTCTAGTTATATTAATTTCTGCAAAACTCGGACAATTACTTTTAAGAGCATCTTGGAACTCTTGGGTCTTATTCTCAATGATGATTCTATTATCTTCCAAAATTTGAGGTACTTTGTGGTACCACTGGAATGCGTTGTTATTGATCGCTATCTCTTCCTCCGTGAGCAGCCAGTATTCAGACAAAAACTCTACAATGTCGATAATATCCTGGAGTTTGCTTTCCAACTGCTTTAAGGAAAACTCCTCCACCTTCTTCATATAATCGATGAGCTCCATCAATTCAGCAGTGTTTGCGGGAGCACTCAACGCTCGATCAGCAATCGTTTGATATTCTTCTCCAACACTTTATCATATATAGGAGGTTACAAAAGTATTATTAGAAGCTCCCAAAGAAATCATAAGGATCTATGTTTTTTACTACTCTAGACATTAATGCTAACTATATTCAGATCATGTAGGAATTTTCAGATAATTCTAATCAATTCTAAACTAATCAATTTTTCTAATGAAAACTTACTTCCTTGCTTTAGTTTGATACTGAGTAACTAAACGATTGAGCAAGGCATTTTTAAATGAGTTCACATTATTGACGACAGTTTGAATAAAACTTTTATAACTGATTTCGAAAAATTCCATAAAACCAGTCCTTTCAAGTTCAATCGGAATTTGACCAGCCAAATTATGATAATGCTCAATCCTTTCCTTGTAATGTTCAAGACTGTTTGATTCATTAGCTAGAAACTTTTCGACTTTCTCAAGTTCTTCATCATTGAAAAATTGAGCATAACTGAAAAGTAAATTAAAGAAAATATGTATTTTAATGGAAAATTTTTAATTTAGATCAATACCTGCGAATTTTATTCAGACACTCTTCAGGCTTGATTTTATATTCATTGATTATGAAGGCGATTTCCCTTTTGTAATTAGCGACAATTTCCATTGAAACTTGTGGCTGACATAAACATACACAAAATCATTGGTAATAAATAGACTTTCTTATAAAAAGTGATTATATAAATTTCAGCTCACCTTAAGTGAGGCATGAGGGCCAGACCATTCAAGATAAAGCTGACTTTCAAGCCTGTCAAAGCCTGTAACTGCTTCGCAAATAGCATCCAAGATACTGCAAAAGATATCTTCAAAGTGTTTTGTTGGAGGGTCAAACAATAGACCCTTTCCTTTGACGATTATATTGAGTTTAAAACTGCGATTTCTGAGGTGCTGAAATTGTTTTATAATTTATCAGATTTGAAAAATGTATTAAAATCCAATTAAATGAAACTTCAGTAACTCCTTAAATTTTTTAAGCTTTTGTATCAAGCTCAAAAAAATTCCTTCATAAATTACATCGCAATATGCGGTAAAAAGATGTAATCTTTATATTGATTTCTTTATTTATTATCTTTAAAATTTAAAATGGATTTTGATATGGGAATAATTGCTCACATAAGCGTTAAATAATTAAAAAATTGTTCAGTTTTATAGTTATGCGAAAGTATGAAGTGGGAATTTTAATTTCAAAAGTCTCAAAAGGTAATAAAAACTTGCTATGCAGGCTTACATCTGTCTCACTAATATATCGCATGAAGTCCTTAAGCGTATGTTTGCAGACGGATAAAAGTTGAAATTCCATGAGCTTTCCCACACAATCGTAAAACCTTTTAAACAACTTTTGTTCCAAAGGACTTGGCACGAGATTTCTTTTATTATTCTGTAAAATAAACAGTGAATTTAGATAAACTATATAATAGGAATTAGAAGAATAAATTATTTTAAATTATTTTTTAAAAAACTATTTTTATCAGTGAATTATTAATCAGTATTTTTAAAGTATAGTTATTAATGAGAGAATAATAGTCAAAAATATTTTTGAAAGTGATTTTATGATTTTATTTAAAACGTGAAAAAAAATTTGGCCCATGGGGGGATCGAACCCGCGGCCTTCGCGTTATTAGCACGACGCTCTAACCAACTGAGCTAATGGGCCAACTGTAAATGATTGGGAATAATCCAGGTGGCATTGTTGCGGGAACACGATTTTCTAGAAAATTCAATTTAAAAATTTTTTAGTAGAAAAACCTTTAAACCTTTCTAATTACCATAAAAAAAATATTCTGAATCCCACTGAACCAGGTTTTTACAAGCTTTCTTCTTGCAGCGTTGATTTGATGGGCGATTGTATTTTGAAAATCCATCAAATTCCAGCTCTCAGTCTTTTGCTTTATTTCCTTGATATCAATCAAGCGGAAATTTCTGTAAAAAAAAAAAGTTGAAATATTGTTCCAAAAGGTATAAAATATTCTTTCGAATTGCTGAGTGAGGCATATACCGATAATTGCGACTCCAGATATCTAGAGTCTGTCTCATGGACGGATTTATCAAATGCAAATTTTTATACAGCTTAACTTGACTCTCTTGAAAGCTTTTCATATTTTGACATAAGAAATTCTTAATCTCAGCTTTTTCTTTTGTAAGACTGACCTGAATTGAATGAAAATTAACATTGAAAATGATTTTAAAAATTATATATTTTTTTTACAATTAAATTGTAATAGAAACCTGAGAAAAATCATTTTTAAGTGGGTCCATCATTGCAAATTCGATAATGGACTTCTTCATTGTAACAATGAATTCGTCCTCAACTTCGTTTAATAAATCATTGACGAATTGTAAAAATCGATGAAATTCTTTGGGAATTAAACTCATAATATTCTTTATTATTTTATTTTCCAGGGGAGTAACGTGTATGGTGTCGATTCCATTTTGAATATAAGAATAGTATCTATTGACATCTTTATCTCCACTATCAAGTCCATCTTCAGATAGTTCTGGTCTTACTATCAGTTCAACCAGATGTCTTCGAACATCTTCTCTCCTCAAACGCTGTTCTGTATATGAAACTTTTAACGATATTTTGTTTTCCCTTTTCTTTGATAATTCAAAGTTTTTATCTTTTGTTTTGAATTTTTTGTAGGATCGAGCTTTGGATAAATCATCAGGAAATTTAAAGAGTGGTTCCACTTTCGTATCAATTATGTTTGGCAGCTTTATTGATTCCTGCGAAAGTCTTTTGGGAGCTCTAAATATTTTTCGAGACTGTCGTTGCTCCTCTTCCATACAATCGCAATACATGTCTAAAAATATTATTAGCTTTAGAATATTTTTATAATATTTAGTTTTCATTTGGTTCAAAATGTATAAATAAATAATGAATTATATTAATAAATTAAGGTAATAGTAATCTAATTTCAATAATCAATTAAAACAAAACTTAATGTCTCAGTTATAAGTTTCCAAAACTTATGTTAACTGAAATTTAAAGAATAAAAGAATATTATAATAAAGAACATATTTTTAAAAAATGTCGGGAAAAATTTAATTTTAAATGGTTTCGCGGGCTTCTGCGCAATGCATCACGAAATGTGGCACGTCACGTCACGACTCACGTGGTGAGAAATGGGAATTGATCAATTTGGATTGGGGTTAAAATATGTATAGCAAATTATAAGTTAAAATTCAGGTAAACAGGTTTAATTCAATTAATTAACGTCTCGTAAAAGAATTGTTCTTGTACGTCTCAAAAATAATACCCTGTGACACATGAAATTTCGGTACCTTTGCTGAAAAGCCGGAGAATATAAACCGGTTACGATTTTACCATTTTTCAAACGTAAGTACCTGAGGGGCCAGGAAGGGCAATTATTTGGCACAAATTTATGTCTTAAAATCCTTATTTGATAAAGAAATCTCCCTTATTAACATTCTTCAATATATTGCCTTTCTTACCTTAATAAAAATAAGGCTCTTTTTGCTCAAATCAACTCCAAAAATTCAAGAAGAA
This sequence comes from Synergus coniferae, assembly GCA_032164275.1. NCBI lineage: Eukaryota > Metazoa > Arthropoda > Insecta > Hymenoptera > Cynipidae > Synergus > Synergus coniferae. Next base: position 16,296,508 of record JAUEJJ010000013.1, on the reverse strand, counting down.
AACGGGAATCGCAGTTGAATGTAGTTTCTAGGCAACGTAATTTATCGATTCGGGAAGAAAAAACTATATTTTGAGGATTAACAAATCTTCTGAATAAATTCGATGTCCCTATGCTAAATTTTCCTTGAATTGTTTTACCAATTATTCATTGCTTTTGTGTGCATCTATCTCTTATGTGGTAGAAATATATTTTGAGGTTATGTTGTGTATATTATTTAACCTCAAAATGTAAATAAATGATTTTTCGCTTTTTTGATTTACATCTATATGAAAATCATTAATAAAATTTTTATTTTGCAGATGATTTCCAGTAAAATAATTCGATACGTTCATACGAACAATATTCTTTGGCAAGCGTCAAACCCGTCGAACAAATCTCTTCTTGCTAAACTCCGCAAAAAGACTGGATACACGTTTTCTAATTGTAAAAAGGCGTTGGAGTTACATCAGAATGATTTAGATAAGGTACAATTATAGATAATAAATAATCATTTTTTCAATTTATTAAGAATTAATATCAACATCTAATAGTTTTAATACTCTTGAGTAAATTTGTTTTGATTAAATGTTTATTTCTAAATGAATTATCGTGAAATTGATTATAAATTTACTATTTTCTCTATTTTAAGGCTGAAATTTGGCTTAAAGAGCAAGCCCAAGCTCTAGGCTGGTCCAAAGCACAAAAGCTCCAGGGCAGAAGTACGACTCAAGGACTGATAGCAGTTATTGTAGACAAATGTCATGGGGCTCTTGTGGAAATAAATTGCGAAACAGATTTTGTTGCACGAAATAAACATTTTCACAGTCTAGCAGACACTGTAGCCACAGCAGTTTTGCAACATGCTTTAACTCTCCCAAAGGTTAATGCTATCAACAAAACAATTTTAGATGCAGAAGTACTTAAACAAATTCCTGCACACGATGGCATGCCCATCGCTGATCATGCTGCATTGACAATCGGTACTGTGTGTGAAAATATCGGTGTCAAGCGAGCTTTGTGCATGAGTGTTAGTCCAGATGTGAAATTAGCTGGTTGCACTCACCCAGCTCCAATTAATCCAGTTCCTGTTTCTATTGGGAGGTATGGATCTCTAGTAGCTTTCAGAACTAGCCAGCAGAATGAACAACTTGGAATGCAACTGTGTCAACATATTATTGGTGAGAATTTTATTTTCCAAAATAATTTAAAGAAAAAAGAAACAATTTAATGTAGAGTGGGTTTTCAGGTATGAATCCTAACAAAATTGGTGATGCCGCTGTTGATCAGCCAAACCAATGTGGAAATGATGACGAGAGTGTAATGATATACCAGGAATTTCTTCTTGATCCCAGCTTGACTGTTCAGCAACTTTTGATTGATTCGCAAATGGAAATCTTGGATTTCGCCCGATTTGAAATGGGAGAGGTGACTGAGGAAAAAGATGGTTTCAAAGCAGCTGAGATTTATGGGTAAAAGGTCAATTCAGATAACTTTTAAAGAACAAGTCTTTTAAAATCTGGTATGATTATTATTATTTAAAACTAATACTAATTATTAAGTTAATTAGTTCAGACTTTGAGATTTTTTTAATATCGCAAGTAGAATTTGCATTTGAAAATTACATTTCAAGAGTTTCATGACATTTTACAGCAAAATTATTGTGTATTTATTCTTTGATCCATTAAAAAAAAAACACAATTTTTGGTATCTGTGTGTGAAGACACATTATGCAAATTTTGCACAAAGCTTTTTTTCAAGAGAAAGACATGATGCTATATTATTATATACTTTAATGTTAATACAAATTATAAAAATAAAAACTGTTAAAAATCATATGAAAATAAGTTTTTTCTTTAATTTCGTAGCAAAGTGAATTTCTAATACTGGCATTTATAAAATTAAAAAATAATGTTAAAAAAATTTAGAAGAATTACACGATAAAAGATTCATAGTGGATTCAATTATTTCTTTCTGAAGAACTTCCTCGATTAAAAGCGTCAAGACGGTTCTTCGACGATCGTTGACTCATTAAGTATTTTGCTTTATTTTTTCTACGAGCATAACGAACAGATTTCCAGAGCCACATTCGGGAATCTTTTTTCCAATAGGAAGCCACATCCTCTGGTGAATGCAACGTACCCTATTAACGAGGAAACAATTATTTTTATTGAGGATATAAACATAATCAATTACGATAAAAACATTAGAATATCATGTAAATATACACCTGGTAATTTAAAATTTCTGGTCCTTGAAAAACTAGACGATAAGAACATTTTTCATGCGTTCGAAAACCACACATGTGAGATTTTGCTTCAAAGTTGTACTTAAAATGTGAATTTTTTGCATCTTTAGTTTGAGGAGAGGAACTTCTATGCGTGTCATGATTATCGAGTTTTAAACTTTCAAAAGCAGATGTGAAGCACATGGATTCCTTATAAGTAATAAACAAAAAACTTCACGACTAGATATAGTAGAAACCAGTTCATTTCAAATACAAAACTATTTTAAATCATTTCAAATTAGTGTTAACAAACCTTCATTCTTTCAGAGTGGATATCATTACGATCTAATTCAGGAAGATTCAAATAACTTTTAGATTTTGCCAGACCTTTTCCTTCTCTGGGAAAACTATCAACTGGAAAAAAATAATTTTTTGATTTTTAATATTTTCTTTTATATTGATTGTAATTATTATATTCTACCATTTGACTGGTCAATTTTCTCGTCCCTCCAATCCATTATGCAAGTGAATCTGTCAAAAGTCAGGTTTTTCATGTGCATATTATTAACTGTTAAATCAGCTACAGATGTCATTTTAATCTGACAAGTTTTTTATGCATTCTTGTGTGAATATAACAAAAACCAACCAAAATTATGTACTGTATTGCTACGTTCATTAAATTTCAAACTCAGCTATTAAATGAATCAAAAGATCAAAAGTTTTTATTACATTTTAATTTGAATAAGGTAGAATATCTACATTGCTTTTAATAAACAAATGTTTTTTTCAATTTATACCATTTTTGTAACACGTTTCCTTTTTTTAAATACCTATTAAACTTCGTATTCTAAAGCATTAAACTATTCTACATATCTTTACAACTTCAAATAGTAAAAAATTATTGTATTACATACTCTTTTATCTTTTATGTTTTTCTATTTTGACCAATATTTTTGAATATAAAATATATATTTATAAAAATCGGTATCTTTGATCAATTACTGTGTATACGGATTTTTTCAATAAATCGTACAATTATTATGGTTACTTCGAAACAGTCTTCAAGATAAGTTTTCCCAAGGTCAATGGGTTAGCAAAGCAGTAGCTTCAGGTAAAATTTTTAAATTCATATAGTTTTCACTGCAAATAATATTTAGTTTTAAGAACTTAGTAGTTTAAAAATTAGAGTTGTCGAAGTCCAGTATCAATCCAGTTATTGACTGAAATTTTGATCTAATTAGGAATAAAAATGAGCTTGCTTTGTCTAACAATAAAACAAGTATAGTGATAGGATCAAGCACTCTTTTTCTTATTCCTTTGAATTCATAGTCACGGTTATTGTCTTCCAATAGGAGAGAGCAGGTGTGTTAGATAACGAGTAATATGAGTGCCCGCATGGTTTGTGTGTATTCATGAGGTGCCCGTTGGTCACGGGTGGCCGCCTGGAGTTCCGGGCCCACTTCCGGACGAGTCTGCATAGGTATGGTTTCTTTTTTAAACTGAAACATATCAGTTCTTCTCCAACAGTTACACGTTCTTTCTGAAGCTCCTCGATTTTTCACTAAAATTTACATTTAAATGACTCTTCTGGATTAATTACAAAAGAATGGGTTTCTCAAAGAGGGTGAGTTTATCACGACCTCATTATTATTCAACTTCATTTTCCATATTAATAAAAACTCGTCCAACTTTTTCAAAATCTTTCGAATTTCTTCATTTCTGAAACAGCCAAAATTAATTAATACAAAGTTAATAATTACTCCGAATCAATTTTTCAATTTGAAAACTGGTAGGAAATTACTGTTAAGATTGTCAAATTTCTAGAGCGTAAAAAATTGAAGAATGGCTCAATTATTACTTAGTTTTTTAAGTGGACAGCGATGAATCTGTGTATGAAAATGAGGGACAGAGATGACTGCAAACAATGGGAATGATTTTTCCGCAAATGAGCCAAAACTGTTTAAAATTCATCAGCGTGAAGTATGCCCGTGTTTTCTCCTTTCGCAAACAGAGCTTTGAATAGAAATGGCATTGTGGGTAGTGAAATATTGTCGACTTCCTCCTGCGAAACCTAGACAATGTATAATACAAGGTTCACGCGTAATTATTTGATTGTGATGTAAAATTAGAGACTGCTTCTCTCGCAAAGTGAATATAGGTGTCTATTGTAAAAGAGCTAGTGTGTAACATTAAGGCTGCAGTTTTTTTTTCGTTTTGCTTCACACCACACTTGAACTATAAGAACCAGTTTACCAGTTTCCTTCAGCCAACCATAAGTAAAAGATATACCACAACCGCAACTGTCGTAATTTTAATTGAGTACAAGAAAATTGTATACCCAGTGTGAATATTATTGGTGAAGAATATGTTTTCAAAAGTTATATCCTGAACTTGTATCTTTTTCAATCGAAATTTTTTGTAATATAAATTTAAAAAGAAAATGACTATAATGTTTGCTAAGGTAATAATTAATTTCTCTCCTTTTTTTAAATTCGATTATAACGATTATAATGCTATTTCAAGCAATTCAGTATCACAGTTTTAAATCAAATCTTTTTATGATGGATGGATTTACGTTTACTATAGGTAGTTTCTACCAATGCCCATTTCCGATATCAAATTATAGTGGTAAAGGGATAAATCATAATTAATCAGCGGCCTTCTCGGTTTAATTTCGCTTCATCATTTTGAAAGCAGCTTCGTGCGATTTAAGTCCTTGATGTTTGCGAGATTTAAAAAATGTACTATTTTGTGATTTCAATCTTGAAACAAAAAAATTTCTTTACTTCAGGATAACGCCAGCAGCTGTTCAGATGATTCTGGTAGCGATGTTTTTAAAAGTATTCCCAAAAATACAACTACATTTTGTGTTTGGAAAATAGAGGTAAGCTTTTAGTGTTTTTCTTGAGCGACATCTATAAAAAGTTGATTCTTTTCAAAACTCTGAAAGGAGATCTAAGATAATTAATTAAAGAAAATACGTCATAAAAATCTTATGGAATCATTAGAAGGCTACCGGATAATTAAAATTAAAATAGCAATTTCAATTACTCATACAGGGGCTGCGAGCTATCTCTATTCGTAGAGGGAAAATTGGTATCTTCTTATCTGAATCAGCGTACGTTATTTACACAATTTCTTCCAAAGATGGTCCACTTCCTTACCCAGGAATACCGGTAAGTATTTTACATTTCTATCTGTTTAAAACAAAAAGAGGCTTAATTTAATAATTTCGAAAAAAATTGAATATATTGAAATAATAATAGGAAAAAGAGGTCAAAGAAAGCACAGTGGTACGAGCTATTCATTTTTGGATCGGATCAAAATGCGATTCAACAATGTCAGGTGCAGCAGCACTTCGAGCTGCAGAACTCGATTCTCAAATATCAGCGACAATACTTTCAAGGGAAGCTCAGGGTCGCGAAAGTCCCAGATTCTTAGCTTACTTCCGAGATCAACTCATTGTGCAAAATCTTCACCTTGAACAACCTGCCTGCACTTTACATAAAGTCATCGGCTTAACGGTACCAATCGTCATCGAACTGGATGGTCTTAGCTGGAGCAACTTTACATCACGCGACGTTATTCTAATCGACTTACATTGCAGGTAGCGTACTACAACGTTTAAACTTATCACCAAGTTTCTTTGAATTCTAAAAGAAAACAAAAACTAACACCTAGAAAAGAATTTTCAAGATTATTTAAATACTATTACACTTAGGACAATCAATTAAACTTCATTTCTACAACAGAGACATTGTCTTCCTCTGGCTCGGTTCCAAAGCGGAAATCCTGCACAAAAGACACGCAGTCACAATGCTAAAAACAAGAAAAGAAAAGGGGGCCCAAGTTTTTATAATCGAAGATGGGTACGAAAGAACTTTACCAGTAGAGGTCAGAAAGCTTCTTAACGATGTACTAAACTTAGCAAATAGGAACGTAATTCCCGAAAATCGTCAACCTCCTCCTCTACCAAGTCCAGTAAAATTATACAGATGTAGTGAACAAACAGGAAAATATAAAGTAGCAGAACTAAAGGCGGGGCCCATATTTTGTAGAGACTTCTCATCTGACTCGGTCTTCCTCATCGACAGAGGTGAAATTGGAATCTGGGCTTGGGTGGGAAAAAACGTAAATGCAAGAGAAAAACTCGAGGCAGTCAGAAATGCAAGGGGATTTGTTAAAAAGAAGGATTATAGTGCAAGTGTGCCTGTTACAAGGGTGATTGAAGCTCAGGAGCCTTTGGAAATGAAGATCCTCGTCAGAGGCTGGGGTCAAGTAAAAGCCAGACCTCTCACCCTGCCTCCTTGTTTTGAACCGGAATACATGAACGAAAGACCCAGGATGGCTGCAGAGTGTCAACTTGTTGATGATGGATCTGGAGAAAAAACTCTTTGGAGAATTAATCAGCACCAGGAAATGATAGAAGTAAGAATTTAATAATTACAAGCAATAAGGAAAAGTCGTTTTACCAAAAGTTAAAAGCCCTGACGAAATTTTCTTGTTAATTTAGGTAGAAAATAAAGGAATCTATTATGCTGAAACGTGTTATGTAATGCGCTACAAATACGGATACGGCCGCAGAAGCAGAGTAATTGTAAGTTTTAAAATTCAAATATGTAGAAATAAAATTATAATTATAATTAAATTTCAGGTTTATTGTTGGGAGGGTGCTCATTCCTCGTGTGGAGATAGAGAAACAGCTTTAGAATCTGCTTGTAGAATTGCTGAAGAAGTTTCTGCACAATTCGTAAAAGCTTCTCAAGGAAACGAACCACCTCATTTATTACAAATTTATAAAGGAAAACTGACGATTCTTGCAGGAAAGCATAAGAATACGCGTAAGTCTTTTAAGATGTTCATTATACAGAATACATTTGAAGCACTGAAAACTGAAGAGATATTTTTTATTAGCACCGAATAAATACTTAGTCAGAGTTTTTGGATCTACTCCCTACACTTCTAAAGCAGTTGAACGGTCCCTGAGAGCAAGTAGTTTGGATTCCAGTGGGGTTTTCGTTTTATTTTCGAACTCACCAATGGTCTGGTGTGGAAGTAAGAGTACCGGAGATGCGAGGGAGGCTTCCAGAAGATTGGCGCCTCCTACCGCTCCTCTTGTTCCAGAAGGAAAAGAAGATGACGAATTTTGGTCACAATTAGGAGGTAACACAAAGAACTATCTAAAAATTAAAAATCCGTAAAATCCTAAGCAGGAATTTAATTATCGAAATTAATTCAAAATTTGCATTTACTTAGGTCGAGGAGATTACGGAACCGAATTCGTTGAAGACGAAGAAGAGAAAGAGAAGCACCTTTATCACTGTCGCGTTCAACAAGAGTTGTTCATCGGAGAGGAAATCCTTGGATTCACCCAGAGTTCTCTTCTTCCTGAAGCGATTTGGTTACTAGACGCTGGAAGCGTGATTTGGATTTGGGTTGGAAAATTCTCTGGGATTAGATCCTTGAAGGATTGTGTGGAGAAAGGAAAAGTATTTCTGTACACACATCCTGCTGGTCGAGATCGTAACACAGCTATTTCGATAATTCAACAAGGTTTTAATTAAAATCTTTTTTTTTAATATAACATCGATTAGAATTAAATCATTAAATCAATAGAATAATTATTAGCTTTCTTTTTAATAGGTCTGGAACCACCGACTTTTGTAGGACTCTTTGAGAACTGGAACCACAACCACTTACGCGAATATCAATCTTTTGAAGAACTGCGTTCTTCTCTAGAAGACAGAGAATCAATCATAAGCAATACCTTATCAAACAAACTTATCACCAACTTCGATAATTATGTAAAATACCCACTTAAAATCTTAAAAAGCGAACCAGAAAATCTTCCAAATGAAGTCGATGTTTCAAGAAAAGAAATGCATTTAACTTTCGACGACTTTATGGCAGTTTTCAAGATGGAACCCGTTGAGTTTGAAAAACTTCCAGCCTGGAGAAGACAAAGACTTAAGCAAACAGCTGGTCTTTTTTGACTTTACTAACTTTTGTAATTCGATTATTGTAAAAGTTTCAGAGAATTTATTAAAATAAAGCTATTAAAGAAAATTTTAATAAGACGATTGTAAAAAATCATTAACTTTAAACTAGTAAAGCCTGTGAAAACTTATAGATTTACTCATACCTTCAAATTTTATTATAATTCAATATAAAAGTGAAATTAGCTTAAGACGAGGTATCCATTGAGTCAGAGTCTATTCTGTGAATGATTTCCTCTTCGATCAAGATTGGTCGCTCGATCTTACTGAGAATTGAAGTGGTACCGCGATTGTAACGATAAGATTCTTGTCGTACACCCTTTGTGTTAGCTACCTCGTATGGACGAATATATTCCGTGGATCCCTTTCGAATCACACACATATCGATGGTGTTTCCTGAGCCCAAATCGTTAAAGACTCCAGCACGAATTGCATCAGCCATCAACAATTTCCCTTCTTCTTCCTGAAGTCCAATATTTTTTTAATAGCAGTATATAATTTGAAAAATGTTAAATGATCTTCAGAAATTTGAAGTTTTCTAAAATTCTTGCTTACCGTTAAACCAGGTTTCCATCTGCTTTCAAAGACAGCCATTGAAGCCAAAGATCCAGAACCCATCGTAGTGTATTTCAAACTTTCTGTGGATCCATGAGGATAGATGCAAAAAATTTTCGGACCTGATCGATCAACACCACCCAATACTAATGCTGCACCTATGTGTCCTTGATAACGGAACAGCATTTGGCAAAGCATATTGTTTGCTGTTTGCACGGGCACAAGGCGACCAGTATTTAAACGATGCAACTCTAACTGACTGGAAATCATTTGGGTTGTCATTTCGGTGTCGGCAGCAGTTCCAGCTCCACAACAACTGAAAAATTACAAATAATAATGATACAACTTTAAATTTCGTTATTCTTCAAAAATTAATATGATATTGGTAGCATTTTCATTTTAGTTTCAATTTAAAACATTCGTTAATGAAACGTACTAAATATGCTGAGCAAGATAATGGATTTTCTCGGAGTTTTTATCGGCTACAATAGTATCCTCAGTGGCTCTCGTGTCAGCGCCCAAAATGACACCATCCTTGAAAACTAGTCCAGCAATCGTTGTACCTGTTTTCTGCGCCTTCGGCAATTGCAGTCCTTTCTTTGCAAGTAGAGCATTTCTATATAATTAGACAATCACATTATTAACATATTATTATAATAATATATTGAATCTATGAATGTATAAATCCTATTTCAGAAAACTTAAAATTTCGAGTTCCTATATATTCAAAAAATTATAAACAATTAATAGTTCAATTGTTTTCTCAAGTTAAAGGATTAAATTCACAGGGAAGAAAATAAAAACTATAAGAAGTTCAGAATGATTATACTTATAACCAAAACTTGTAGTGTCATGCGAAAACTTTTCGGTTTAATTTTACAATTTGCATTTATCCTCAAAAATGTTGCATATTCAGGATCATAAAAATGTTACAAATACAGTATAATTTTCAAGTTCGTATTAATTTGTATAAATATTCTGTACATAAAGATCTTTTAGATCCTTTTATTAAAAAGCTTAAAAAGTGACACAGCAGTATTCACGCTTTATAGGTTATGTGACGCACTCGGAAAATGTCATTTTCTGTGACGTTAATTGTTTCTAAAGGTTTCAAATTAGTAAATACAGTTTCTTATATACAAACCTTTGACACAAATCAAAGGAAAATCCAGGAGCTGGTATTTCAGGCACTAAAACCGAAGACATTTTCGCACTTTCGCAGTTTAATATTTCACTCTTTCTCTGTGTAAACCAGTGTAAACTGCAACAACCGAACAACGACCTAACTCTTAGTTGCTCTTAGTACACGCATGCGCAATATGTTAAATGCTGTTATATTTGGCGCGTTTTTTAAATTTAAGCGTATGTGCAAATCTAAAAATTGGGTGCAATTGTCAGCTATTCTTTATGAGGAATTTTTTTAAACTTTATTCTGTTCGTGCATATTTATTGTAAAAATTTTTTAAAATAATGTTAAGTTACATGTTAAAATGAAGGCAGGAATTCGAAATAAAAAAAGACAATTTAAATATATTTACAACTTATATTTTGCAATACTTATCAAAATTTCACAAAACATCTTCTGATATGAATTCCACAAACAATTTCGATTGAACTGCAGATTTAAAAAACTGTTTTCACAGTAAATAGCGTGCAATATTTTGAAACTCTTTTTACATATTAATTTAAAATTCCCTGAGCAACAGTCCTTAAGCAACCAACAATCCTAGAAAAGAGCTGAATATTTTCCTTATAAAGATACAAATTTAACAGCATGAGTAATTCAATTCAAAATTCCATAAAGTTAAATTAATTAGATCTGAGTTACTTCAACAGTCAGTCCTTCGTAACCCAAGTTATTAACGATAAAAATGTGTTATTTAAAAAAAAACAGTCTGTAAAAACTAATTAAATACACTAGCATAAACATGAAACGTCATTTATAATACCGGACATTAACACTTTGTCCTTCAACTCCGCTTCTACGTCGTTTTGGTCCCATTCTAAAACTACTTTTGATGATCGAATCTGTTTCTTCGTGACGACTTTCATAATTCCACGTGTTTCTATCAATGAACATAAGCCCACGAACTCTGAAAGGTCGACGGCGTTTATGTTCCGTTTATTGCAAACTTTTTGGTAGACTTGGTGTAACTAAAAAATAAAAAATCTCCGTTAGAAAAATACATTATAAGCATTATTCATTTATGTATTGCTTAAACAATTTAGTTTTTCGAAAAATGTGTGTCTTAGATTTACCTTTGCAACAGTAACGTTCTTATTTTTGCCCTCGTTTAAAATCAAAATTAACGAACAAAGTACCAACTTCTGTTGAAGTGGAAAACTGTAATCATCAGTCATGGCCTGAGTACCACCGTAAACTTGATTTAAAACCGCAAGCACATCTTTCATATCAGCTGCTTTGTCTATTGAATTTGGTTTTAACTTTACAGGAGTATTTGCTTCTGAAAAAAGGAGAATATTTTTTTAGTAAAAAATAATGCCCAATGAAAATAAATAAAATTTGTAGATACTATAATACGAAAACCTGCATTATTTAAATTTAGCATAGAGGTTGCTGAATCATCAATTAATATGAAGTACGTTGCAATAAAGTTTCACCGAGAATGAGATCAGTGACTTACATAGGAACCTTTCACAATCATGAGGTAAGGAAAGCAAAAATGTAACAGTATGTAAAAAAAATGAAGAAATCAAAATAAAAATCTCACCATTGTCATTTGTAGGCTGCAGAATTTTTTGAGACTCTGTGAGTTCAATAACTCTCCTACTAATATCCAAAGCCCTCCTAATATCTCCCGAAACTGCAGCAACTTTTCCAGCCAATAACTTAATAGCATTCGGAGCAAAAACGTCCATTACGTTTGCTTCTTTAAGTCTTTCTATGATAATATTTTCTATCTGTTGCTTCGAGTAAGAAGCAAAATGCAATAACTTCGGCTTTAATTCGCATTTTGCATTCAACCTAGGAAGCATTCTATCAGTTAAATCTAAAGAATTGGCTATGCCGATTAAAATCAACTTCGAATTTGGTTTCGACGGCCATTCAAAAATTGAATAGAGAACGGATTGATTCTTAGTTTCCAGCTGATCAATTTCATCCAAAACCAAAAGTACCATCTTGTGTTCAGTCAGCAGATACTTTTCTATGACAGCTTTACTGTTTTTGGAGGACTTTGTTACAGGTAAATGTAATTCTTGGATAATTTTTGAATATATTGCACTAGCTGATTTCATAGCCGTGCAATTGATATAAACAATTCTAAAAGAGGAAGTGTACCTAGGCTTCGCCATAATGGTAGATAAAGAAGCAGTTTTTCCGGTTCCAGGTGGCCCGGAAACATAAAGTGAACCTGAAGATTTTTTATTCAAGTGCTCATGAATAAAATTTTCTAACTGTAATAATTCTGCTTCTCTTCCGGGCAAACTTTCAGGAGTTGAACTGTGCAAAGCTTTTCGAGCATCGCAGTATTTATTCGGAGTAAATAATGTTTTGGGAGTTAATGTTCCCTTTTTAGGGGTAGCTAAATGAAGATGGTTCATGAGTGTCGATGGAGTCGCAGGTGATAAATGCTTTCTCTGTTTTGGAGGAGATGCATCCGTATCTAAAATTCAAAATATATTTTTAGTTGGTAAAATATTAAAAGGTACTAAAGTATTAAAAGATACTATCATAATATGATTGTACACTCATCTTCAAATAAAGAAATTTTGAAACACTCGACAAAATATAAATTTAATGGAGCGTAATAAAATTAATAGCTCACCATCAATTCTAGATTTACGTCGAATTTTTGGAGTCCTAGGACTTGGAAGGGTTTTAGCTTCTGCTTTGTAGCATTTCTTCTCAACATTTTCTAAATCTGAATCTGATTCAGATTCACTGCTGCTCAAAACCATTAACTTTTTAGTCGTGGGTGTGTATGTTGAATTCGGATTTTCCCTAAGCGAAGCATTAATAAAACTTTCTTGGATTGGAGCATTTTCTTTCAAAGAATAAAACGAACATTTCTTCCTGACGTTAAACGGAATCGTTCTTTGCATACTCGTCATATCGAATAGAGAATATTCTTCCTTTGATAAAAAATTAACAAACCGTTACACTATTTTAACTGTTCAATCTGTTTAAGTTTGTAATCGTATTTATCATGAACTCGATAAATAATATAAAAAAAACATTAACAAATTATGTTAACGATTAATACACAAAATACAAATAGCTCTACACCTCTCACCTCACCAGCTTATTTATGCTATAATACAACTGTCAACAACTGTTTTGCACATTGCGCGTTGCGCGCCAACTGATGAAAAATAAATGCGGTGTTACATTTAGCCCTTTAAACGCGGGAAAACAAAGGAATGTGTAAATGAACCGCACATATGGTCAAACTATGGCGCGAAATACCGCTAGATTCAAATTCCAAAATTTGAATAACAATTTTTATTTTATTTTATTCCTCTAAACGTTATAAAATGGCTTATAGTACAAAATTCAGTATGTTTTAAAATATTATCTAGATTTTGAGTTTGATTTGTTTGTTTAGAACGTAAAACTTGCAAATATGAGATGCTTGACTCGTAGTTTGCTCGTAGGAACGGGAAATGAACCGGAAATTGGGTATTTAAACGTGATCTTACCGACAACAGATAGAGAAACTTGATTCCGGTATGACACGGTATGAGTTCACATTTCTCTTCCATATTGGTTTCGGAGACGAACGGACTCAAGATCTACACGGATCTGAAATCCATCGAAATCGGAGACTACTAGAGCGATCTAGTTTTCTCTAAACCTTAAAAATGAGAGCGAAGGTACGTTATTGAGTTTGCTTATATTTTCAAAATATATTTTACATTTTTTTTAGTTTTTATCGACACTTAAAAAAACCACGTACCCGAAAGTGTTGCACCCTAAGTTCGTGTTCATTTCATGCTTATATATTTAATTATAATAACATTTCTAAAGTGTTTTAAATTGTTAATAATTAATATAAACTAGATTTCTATTTTTTTCCTTTTTTCTATATTTTTTTATATTGTTTTGTGTGTTTGCAAATGTGACAGGACCGTACATTTTTTGCACGTGATCTTTTTATGAGTTTAATCTAACTTTCATTAATATATGTTCTTTTTATTATTACAGTGGCGTAAAAAGAGGATGCGAAGGCTAAAGCGAAAGAGGAGGAAGATGCGTGCGAGGTCCAAGTAGATACTAACTTCTCTTCTGTAAGTACAATTTGTATATCTTCCTATCAATTGGCACATTTTTCAAGAGTTTCTAACATTTCTAGAGATTAGACTCTTTTATAACCATTGCAATATTATTTTTCAAAGTTTCTGAACAATTTGCACGTGGTTTTAAAATTTAGGATTAGGATTTTCCCATCATTTGTAAAATGCATTTGTTAAATTGGACACGTGGATGTTCTGTATAAAATTGAATTTAAGTATGTGTAAAAGTAAAGGAGAATATTTTTTTAATTAAAATAATTTTCAAGTTCCATTTTGAGTAAAAAGTATTCTTTTTCTGAAAAATGATCTTCTG
>JAUEJJ010000013.1:16260240-16272394 GCA_032164275.1 Synergus coniferae | reverse complement strand
TCTATGTTATGATGTTTTGTGTTCAATTCTATAATCTATTGCATAAAAGTAGTACATTCATTTTTTTTACTGTGTATCTCATTTAAAAACCAGTAATTCAAAATTGATTATTGTAAAATTATAATCCAAATCTAATATTAATAATCAATTAAAACTTCAGGTGGTATCACTGGCGTTTATGAAATAGAAGATCTAATTGATGTCCTGAAAAAAGATAACGCAAAAAACATTTTCGTAGTTTCTGTACCGCCGGAATATGCATACGTAGATTACCTTGTAATAGTAACAGGAAAATCAGCTAGGCATATGACCGCCCTAGCTACTTTTGTACGTAAAGTCTACAAATTAAAGAGACATTCTGGAGATATAATTCCAAAACTTGAAGGACAGGACTCGAAAGATTGGATCGCTTTAGATTTAGGTATAATCATTATAAATATAAAAATAATATAATCTTTGAATTCAGTAAACGAATATGAAAACTAAGACAAGATATTGACCAGTTACATATTTTTAGGAAATATCGCACTTCACATATTTTCTAAGAAAACCAGAGAACTTTTTGATTTGGAAACTTTATGGGCAGTCGGTGCAAACTACGATGACCAAGTGAATAAGCCAGACCCAGAATCAGAAGTGTACGAAAAATACGATGCTTTCTTGAAAAAATTACAACCAGCGGAGGGTTAGATTCTGTGCAAATATACTAGATAAGTTAAGTTAATGTGAATAAAATGTGTTATAAGCTTACCTCTTTAATTTGACTTAGCAAAACCTTGGAAGTTTAATTAAAAAGGGCACTGTTTCCTTTTTCACTTTTTTAAATCATAAAATTTGCTAAATGTAAGGTGTGTAGTAAAAATATTTAATTTTGGTTTATATGCTTAGAAACTAGTAAAGTTTCCAATATTTTATTTATTTGTTTAATGAGTAAACTTTATAAAAATTGGATCAAAAAAGTTTTATTAAAAAAATGATATGAAAATATTTTTAAAAAGAATTCAAGTACTTTCTCCGTTTGAATTTGGCGCCTTCTGGCTTATATCTCAAATTTGGAATTTTTAAAAGATTTCACTTAAAAAGAGTGAATTTAAATAGTGAATGATTTAATTAAAATTTATTCTGTATAAAGAAGAAAATTGGTAACTATATTAGTAGAAATAGCATAAAATGTCCAGAAAAGATACTGGCCGAGAGATTAGGTTATCTTTTGATTACAGTAATTGGTCAGCGAACATCTACATCTGAGACTGAGACACGGGCCACGAGGTCTCTTTTCGCTTCTGCTCCGTTTATTCTGTCGTCATCCCCTCTCTCTTTCCATTCTTTTTTTCTTCATTATCCTCTAATTATTACTCCTTCTAGAGTTCTAGTCTCTAGAGCGAGAATTGGAGCGACTGACCGTAGAAGTTAGTGCAAGTTAGTGTTCGTTTCTGTAGTTGAAACCGATGTGTTTTTTTTTACACAATTAAAGCATTCGCGTAGTCTTATCTACTTTACATCGAAAAGTGACAGATACTTGCAGATACCGATAATTCTTAGAATATTTCTATCATTACCAGTCATTACGGTTTCAACATTGTGCCCCGATTGCACAATTCCTTTCTTGATTTCGTGTTAATATAGAGCTTTATAAAAATCAAGAAAATTGAGCATGAAAACTCAACCCAATGACTATATCACTATATATAATCTCTGGTACTACATAAATATATAAATTTACTACTGTCAGAAGTGTCAGAATGAAATAGACAAATTTCAGAGTTCACGCTGTTCACAGCAAGAGTGAGTATCATGTATGTATTTTAAAAATTCAAACTTAATTGTTACTAATAAGGAAAGGTTGGATTCTAATAATCTATGTATTGTTTACATCCGTTTCCGTTACACCTGCTTCTAAAGATCAAGGTTTTTTAACTATATTGAACATAAATAATATGTATGTGTGAGGTTTTAAATTTTTAAAAACTTAAAAATATTTTAATAAACTTATATTTATAGATAAGAATACTTCTCACGCTTGAAGAAACATATGCTTTATGTTAAAGAACGAGTGAATAATTTCGATTCACGATAAGTGAGACTTATTTTTTGGATCTATTTTGAAAAGCACGTAGTGCACTGGAAAATGGATTTTACTCCAGAATGCAAAGAAACGAAAAGCTTGGATGGAATGCACTGAGCAAAAATATTATCTGGATTCATTACTAAAAGAATAATATTATCATTGATGATTAAAAGAGAAGAAAAAAAATTATTTTGAGGATGACTGGAGATACCGATTCGATATGTCGGGAGAAACCAACACGCTGTCTAAAAATTCCTCTCAAGTCGACGGAGCAGATTTATTTAGTGTTTTTAATTCCAACACTATTGAACTGCATTCTTTATGTTCTTAATTTTTCTGCGGATTTGGTGGTTGCTGTGCAACATTTTCGAGAACAAAATCCAATATGGGGATACAGTACTATTAGCTTGATATATTTGCCTGCAATCGTGTATTTTGTTTTGACGGTTTCAAGACCCGATTGGTGGATGACATATGATGATAAGGTGTCAAAAGGTGCTTTTGCATGGTTTGGACTTCAACTCTGTAATCTTATCGCTTTTCCTCTCTTCGCTCTCTATAGGTAAAGTAGATCTTTACATACTTGTGTTTTAAACGCTTTTTTAAAATAAAGATAAACTTATAAAAATTTAATATGTTACGAAATACTTTACATTCCCATGAATTTGAAATATGTTCTAATTGTTTAGTAGATGGTCACGTAATAAGTACCTACATAGGACCTTGACCTCTGAATTAAATACTTAGACGTTATTTCCAGAAGCCATCTAAGAATCGTTCGTGGCAGAACGTGATATAATTCAAATCAAGAAAATTCAGCTCTCAGTTTTTGACGCATATATTTACAAACTTCATTATATGACCCATTTTTATATTTTCCACGAACCTAATTAATCAGTACTTAAAATCTTTTCTTATTCGAAAATTTGTAAAACCTACAAAAATTTATTTCGAAAAACTTTAAAAGACCAAGCGCTATTTTTTATCTATTCTTACACTTGACCTCAATAGGTTTTGTCAATATTTCAATCGACAACCTATTATCTCTATATTCACTCAGTGTTATCTCAAATGTTCAATTTCAATTGACACACGTTCAAAGGAAAATGAGTCATTCACTTAGCAAATGAATAAGAAAAGATTTCTTTAACTTTCTAAACAAAAATTTTTTTGTACTAGAAATTATTTTATGCATTTTAATTCTAGAAATATTTCTGCAATATTATTTCAGAATAAATTACTTATTTTTTAGAAACTTTCGGTAATTGAATATTTTTGAAAATTGCTATTCCAGGTTTGCCGGATTAATAGTTCTGATCGTGGATGCGATCATGTTATCTGGTATTGAAAGGAAAAAGGCTTTAAATTTGGCTTCTGCACCAGCTGCTATGGAATTATATTTTTTCCTTCAAGCTTGGTTCCAAGCTGCACCGCAAGCAGTACTCCAAACTCATTTGCTTTTCAGAGAAAGAACAATTGAACCTAGTCAGCAATCTGGTATCTATCTCTTTACCTTCGTTTAATTTAATAAATTTATTTCGAATTTAATTCTCAAAATTAAAATTCTCTGCAATTATAGTGAACTTTTACTGACTAAAATGAAGCTCTTTCACCCACAGAAGCAGTTCAGATTCTATCCATCTTGGTCTCAATTGCCGTGATGGCAATGAAAACCATGTCTTTCCAAAGATATGAAAGCCAACGAGTTTATGGCAGAAAACTTCCCTGGGCTTTGTGGCTGAAAAAGTACAGAATTCAAGTGAGTCCATCGTTTAAAGACTGATTATTAATGCCTATTAAATCTTTTTTTTTAATTCCAGGAAGGTGATCCGTCGATTTATCCTCAAAAAGTATTAATCGATCCACTCCTTTTACAGGAACTGAACGGCTTAGAGGAAAAAACTCCATTGCATGCAGCATCGCCAACCCAAGCCAAAGATTCTAGCCCTTCCCTAGCAGATAATTCCATACGATCAAACGATGATCACTCAAATGGCAGAGGATCAGAAGCTCGAGTAGTTTTAGAACGTCAGATCTCCACAACTCCACCGCTCCCTCCGAAAAATGCGCCTTTAATTCCTCCTCCCACTCCACTAAGGAGAATTACTTCCTTTACACCAATTCCTGTTCCTGATATGCCGGCTCCACCGAGGCCAGATTCGATTATAAATTATTCTTCTGAAACTGCGAGACCTACCTCAACACAAGAAATAGAGGAAAAACAGTCGGAGGGACTCTCTACCTTAATAATCCCGAAACGAAAGCAGACGACAAAAGGTCTAGAAGAAGATGATCCTGTTGGAAAGTTGGTCTCTTTCCTCTGGTGGTTCCTTTTTATTTTACCCCGGGTTCTTTCCATCGCGATATTCTACGAGTCTTTTCCCTTTCACCTATTTGGTGTTCTGGGTGTCCACTATATTCTCATGCTTGCATATTTATTTTACTATGCAAAATATCAAGACGCTACGACTTTTTTTCTTAATTTATGGCTGGGATTAGTATATATTTTCAGTGTGATTGAATACCGGATAAAATTTAAGTACGCTGATAAATGGCTAAGTTCGTATTGCATATTCGTCATGATGCAGAATATTGCTTTGACCCTTGCCTGGTTCTTTTATGGCGAATGGAGTGGATTCTGGTATTACTATGCTTTTGCTATAATATTTATTAGCATGGGACTCTGCATTTCTTCGACGGCTGTTTATTACACGATGTTTAAACCCGGCAAACAAAGAATTTACGCCACTTGAGAAAAAAGTAAAGATACAATTTATACGGAGACGTTTAATTTTATGAGAGTCCATCGGTGGACGTTAATTGACTGAATGGGATCAGCTTTAGAAAATAATTGAACAGTAAATTTTGAAAATGATCCTAAACTTTATAAGAAATTTCATATATTCGATTTGTGCAAAATGAAACATCGGTGCTCGCTTGGCATTCACAGTATTTGCGCATTCTATCACTCATTTATTTATTATCCATTATTCATAGTAAAATCTATTCTTTATTTTATATTATACAAATAGAAAACGGACTACCTTTACAAATGGCTATTTCTGATGACTTATCGTAGTATTAACAGTGACTGCATTCCAATTTTAATGACATTTTGTAGTTTGCACCGGTTTAAAAATACGTATCTTTATCGTACTTATATTCTTACATCACAAACTTCTCGAAATCGTCTTTCGCATATTGTACTTAGTACAGAATGGAGTAGTCATTACTCATTAGGTAATATAATATTTACAGTATAAGATTTTACGCTCCTTACAATATCGATATCATTCTATGTATATGCATTTGTTCTTGACTGGTATTTTATTTACGTTGTAAATGAATTTCAGAGTCTTCGATGTTAAAAATTATGGCATTGGATACTGTATAGATTTGATTAGATGTACAAGGAACTCGGAAGTTATTTACTTAAAAAGTTCGCGTTTCTTATAAAGTTTTAATAAAGTGAAACTTTAGTTAAAAGCTCAAAGATTTTTCTTTGAATGTGCGAAAAATCGCATCTCAAAACGTATTATAAATACGTTTAGGCATGCCAAACATTTTTGGTGCCTTTTATCTCAGTCATTGTGAAAAGTGGACATTTTGCAGTCTGAAAACTTATATATCTAGTAATAAATATACAATATCTCGATGAAATAGAAAAAAAAAAACGGTTGCTTTCCAATAAAAATCCCTGTAACTTGTGAAGTTCGGATTAAATAAATTTGATATACCTATTAGTAGAAATCTGTGTTTAAATAAAACCTACTGCCCAATTTTAACATAAAAATTGAACTATTACAGTTTTTGAGCACTGGAATATTAAAACTTAATTTCCTGAAGGAGCAGCAACTCTCGATTTCTTGTGTACAAAATTTAATTTAGTAATTAAAAACTTGTGATTCTAGAAATTAGTATAGTAATTAATTAAATGCTAACCTTCGTTAGCTTCGTTGTTTTGCTGCTCCTATCTTTTTCAAGATGTTTCCACTTATATCTACTTAAAATGCTGCTCCTTATTTCTTTAAATCATATTTTGGTACTCGAGATAAAACTATTCTTTGTACATTTTCGCGTGTCCAGATGATTGCATGAAGAGATAAACTATGTTTTTCAAACGTGTATGTTTGAATCTCTGTGAAGATTACCAAGTTGTGCTTCGAAGAGAATGTCGTTTAGGAGTTTTTCAGCTATAATTCTTTGGTCCAGTCGCATATTTCGAAGCTTTGCAGCGACATTTCTACCAATGGCATCGAACTCGTCTTCAATAACGAGGGAATTATTATGACCAACTTTCATCACTTCACTAGATTCTGGCTCTTCTGATCTCCGCCTGCGAATTATTGACGAATCTGTCCATTCAGGTGTTTGCTCGTAGTTTGGCGTTTCTTCATTTGTTTGCTGACAATCTTCCTGAATGTTTAAAGAAGTTTATAAAATTAATAAAGTAAGAAAATAAATTTTTAAAAAGAACTTTAAGACTTTTCACATTTTTTCAATTTTTAGAGAGGATTTTACCATTTTGTAATATTTTCTGTATCCTCGCTTCGCCCTCACGATTTCTGGGCACCTTTCTGCCGATAAATCAATGTATATAACTGCTGGTCTTCTTTGATTTGATTTACATTTTATTTTTTCAACCATAAACGGATGGACTCTCTGGAACACAAAAGTATTTGGAATTGAATATCTCAGTTTTCCTTTACACTTTTACAATAGTATTTTTATAATAGCTCAATTAACCTATCCCAGGAAAACAATCATCAATGAATGATAAAATTTAATCTTTAATGATAAAACACTCACAAGACTCGTAAATTTTCTTTAAATTAAAACATTCTTTTCAGGATCAGATAATGTTAGCTTACAATTTTTTGTATATATAATGAACTTTCAAATTATTATTCAAATAATCTATAACTTCGTTTGAATTAACAACATAATGTTAGATATTATCTTTTAGAGCAGGATTTTTCATTTTAAACTTACATTTACCCAAAAGGTACTACGAAAAGAAAATAATTTGAAAAGACTTGAAAAAAACTGTAGTAAATACAACTAGTTACTAGATGACAATATTATCAAACCTTGATTTTTTTTTAAATTATGAAAAATTTGATTTAAAAACTAGAAAGATATTCTAAATGAAGAATTAAAATTTCTAGAAAACCATGAGTTAAAATTATATTATACTAACTTTTATGTGACTGAGAAAATTTCCAGTGGATTTGAGGTTTCCATTAAGGAGTTTTTGGCATTGCAGACATCGGACAGTGACATTCGTGTCTTCGAGTCTAATAACAGAGAAGAATTCTCCATCTAATATCGCAGGAAGTCGGACCGGGGTGAGTGTCATGTGTTGTTGAGCATTTTGTGCCAGAGGAACCTGATTTTGTATATGCTGGGATTGTTGCTGAGGTATCGTTGTTGCTTCATGATTTTCCTGATTTTCTATCTGATTCTGTTGAGTAGGAGTTTGTGCACCAACAGTCTGTGTCATTTCTTGCTGCTGGTTTCCTTCAATCATACAGGAATCAAAACCCTCAATTTTTGCTTCGTATCTCTGTTGTGGAAAACTATCCATGGTCCTACGTGGTCCGAGGGAACTCGTGACTACACAAATAAATAATAACACCTAAAATACACTGTTTTCTCCAGAAAATAAACTCTCATCGCAATCAAGAAGTTTTCTACCTTTAGTGAAATTATCTACGGAAAAACAGCGTAAAACACAACTGTTTATCTTTACCTCTTTCTCAGCAGGTTTAGATAAGCTGTCAGATAAGAAGTCTCACGGCTTATCTAGATCAGATAGTAGATGATCTGTGGTTGGATAAATAACATGAATAATTTTCCGGGAGAATTCAATATGATTAAGAAAACAACTCGGTTAATTAAAACCTCGAATTCACTAGCTCTATAAATACCCTGTTATTCTGCAGAAGATAAGTTTTGAAATCTTTTCATTAAAGTGGCATCTTTTCCAAGAAACAGATCACGATGAAAGATCAACCAATTTTATCGCTTAAGATTAATCCCATTTCCACTGATTATTTTAAAGAATTTGTCTTTTGCGACTAATTTTTGCACTATGATAGCAAATGGAGTAATAAAAACATCCACCCCAGGAAGATAGAAATTGATGAAGAAAACTCCAAAACCGGGAGTCAAAAAGTCATTGTACTCCGGATTTTTTATTTACTGATATTCCAACAACTCTAAAAGAAACCGGACACAAAGATTTTTTTTCCAATATTTATAGCCTTTTGGGGAAAATATTTATTACATTATACATACAGATACATTGATAGGGATTAGAGAAACGTGAAAAAAAACCATTTATCCATAAAGATATGTAAACTATTAACTACATGCATACATAAAAGCATAAAACCAAAAAGTGTGTGCATACATAAACACCTCACTGACCCTCAATCGTTGCAGGTTTTTTTTCAACCAATGAGAATTGCCCAGGTTTGACCCACAGTTACTGATTGGTTTACGTAATTCGTACATACAGCGCAAAATAGAAACACACCTTGCGATAAAAGTTGATTCGCGTTTGTTCGCGTCAAAATTCTGATTCTGCGCCTGCGGTAGAGTCGGTAGACATGTGTATTGAAACATTTGGAGCGGTTGATTGTATTCAATGTTACCGGTCACAATAAGAATAAAAGAAAAATTTGTATATTTCTCTCTTATTTATGGATTTTTTTGATTGCATGCAAAATATTTTTACTATAAATGCCTGCTGAGAAGTGCGAATAATACCGTGAGAGTGTGGTGTTAAATTGTATTTTCTCGTATTTGCGTTGCGAAATGTCTTCGCCCCGCGTTGAATCAGCGGAAGCCACAGAAGAAAATAAGCCAGAGACTGTTGAAGAAAGTGTGGAAAAAGAGAAAAGTGAGGAAAGTTGCTCGAAAAATGAAGAGTCCCTTCCCTCGTCTTCGGAGGATGCTCCAAAAAATGACAGGGATGCCTCAACTGAGAGCCCCATCAGCAGGAAGAGAAAGCATTCCCAGGACTTCGAAGCCACCGAAGTCCCAATAAAGAGCCTGCATTCCCAGGACTTCGAAGCCACCAAAGTCCCAATAAAGAGCTGCGAGGGACAGGATGCACTTGTAAACAAATTTATTATCATTAATTTTCTTAATTTTATCTGACTTTTTGGCAAATTTATTGGTACTATTTCATGTCAGAGTTTCTGTGAAAAACTAGGGAAAGTAAAGAGGATTTTAAGCGTTTAGTTTTATCGATTTATTATTTTTCTCGCTTCATTAATACAATAATTAAGAATAAAATGTTGCACATATTAATTTACTTTCATCTAAAAATGATCTACTCCAAAATGAGCATTTGCCATTGAAACTTTGGGTGCTATTTAAAATGCATATAAAAGTATCAAAAATATTTTCCGATTTTAGTTTCTTTATTTACAACCGTGTTTTCATTACAATTTATTTGCTTTCCATGATTCAATATAGTGTTAAATATAAAATTTAAATTCAACTTGGAATATTGAATATGGTATCGAATTTCTTATTGTAAATAAGAACATTAACAGTTCTTATTTATCTAGAACAGATTATATTGATTATTCTTGGCGTTGCTGTGATGATATGCAATTAAATCTAGAATTAGGATTGTAGAAATTTATCGTTGCAAAAAATATATTTTGCATATAAAAAAGACAATAAAAAAAACCTAATTAACGAGATTTTTTTCTGCAGAATGTCAATGTCCCATCAGACTTATCAATAGGAAGCACTAGGGAAGAAAGAAACGTTTCTGAACCTGAAAGAGCCTCGGAACATGCTAATGTCGTTGCAGCACATTATAATGCCATTGAAGAAAAAGGTTTATCTGCCAGATCTCAGAGTCGCATAGTATACATGCGAAATTTTAATAATTGGGTAAAAAGTATGCTTATAAGTAAGTAGGCCAAGCTTTTTATTCCAGGGTTTATTCTAAATTCATGATTTTCTTTAAGATAGACCCTATTTAAAATCCTTATAGAGTCGCTCATTAGAATCTATCTGATATCCTAATTTTTTTTGCAGACGAATACATGCAGAAAATAATACAAGATAAACGTCTCGGTGACCCTATTAAAGTATTAGATATGTGTTGTGGAAAAGGAGGAGACTTATTAAAGTGGCAGAAAGCAAACATCACACACTTGATAGCTGCTGATTTAGCAGCAGTTTCAGTGCAGCAATGTCAAAGTCGTTATAAGGATTTGACAAGTAACAGATCTAGGGATTCAGGATTTGCACCTGTGTTTAAAGCTGAATTTCTAACAGCCGATTGTACAAAGGTATTTATTAAACAGTAATAATATTTATAAAATTAAAAGATTTGAATAAACTTGTAATATAATGCTACTTGCAATTGACAATCGGAATTCGTTAAAACAAAAAGATTTTAGGTTCGTTTGAGAGAAAAATACAAGGACCCAAGTATGGAATTAGATCTCACTAGTTGCCAATTCGCTCTCCATTATAGTTTCGAATCTCTACCACAAGCAGAGTGCATGCTTAGAAATGCCAGCGAAAGTCTTAGGACAGGCGGATTCTTTATTGGCACAATTCCCGACGCCTATGAATTAGTGTAAGTTTATAGATTAAAAAAATTTTTTAATATAAATTTCTTGAATAGAAATATAAATCTAAGGATTTGTTACAGGTCTCGATGGCAAAAATCCGATGAAAATAAATTTGGAAACGAAGTTTTCAGTGTTGAATTTCAATCTGATAAAGAGGAACAGATACCTCTTTTTGGAGCAACGTACAATTTCAACCTCGAAGGTGTAGTCAATTGTCCAGAGTTTCTTGTGCATTTACCAACTTTAATTAAACTGGGGGAAAAGTTTGGCCTAGAACTGGTATTATATGAAAGGTGAGGAATCATTGAAAAGAAAATGTGGCCTCATTATTAGAATGACTTTAATTATTCTTGTTTTTGTATCAGTTTCGGAGAATTCTTCGAGAGAATGAAGAATGAAGGCAAATCACTACTTGGGAAGATGCAAGCTTTAGAAACTTATCCACCTTATCACGAAGCACCGCTTCTTGGTAAGCAACCTGATGATTATGAACATGCTCGTCAATATATGACGGACTCGGTAGGCCACCGAAAAATTGGAACACTTTCTCAGTCTGAATGGGAAGCCACATGTACGTATTCCATTTATTAATTTAAAGCTAAGATATTTCATATCAAACATTACAACGAATATAATTCTGTTACAGCTTTGTACGCTGTATTTGCGTTCAAAAAAAAGAGAACCACATGGACGGCCGACGCGAAACCAGAATATACATGAAATTATAAACATTTTATTTTTTAAAAATCAATGATTGTTGAAATAATTATGCCATGGTGAGAATAGATTGTGTGCTCTTTTACAACGTATCGTATATACTATTTTATTATTGTAAGGCAACGTACATAAATGAATTTTAGAATACAAGCAAATTTTTTGACAATGAATTTTTTCAACGAAATGTAGTATGCAAGCTGATTTTTTATGAATGAATTTTTTCATTATAATTTAAATATTTCTTTGTTTTTCTTTTACACCCTAAGTCAAGATAAACTTCATGTTGTGAGTAAAACGATTAAATTTTCAGGTGCACCGATTTACACTCAAGAAATTATGCAACATTTACTTCCCTTTTTTTCAGGCTATCTCAAATAATTTTTTAAAAAGGAAATAACTAAGAAACGCTTGTTTCTAATGGAGTATTAGCTGTTCTATATATTCAACAAATACTATAAAAAAAGCTTCCTCCTTGAGGAAGCAAAAAGATTTCACTCAGGTTATGTCAACATTTACTTTTCAGCCTTTTCCGAAAACTGTAATAATTATTTTCACTTCTAACTCCCCAATGCGCATACCCGAAGCAAGGAACTTTAAAGAATATCTTTGCCCGAAGACAGGGTAAGGTAAAAACCGTAAAAACAGTCGGACCTATAACATTTAGGGATGTAAAATTTCATGAATCTTTCAAAGCTGTTGTATTATTTCATTATTTTAAACAATTTTAAATTCCCCTCGGCCCTCACCTGGTATCAGTGGT
>JAUEJJ010000013.1:16209549-16260140 GCA_032164275.1 Synergus coniferae | reverse complement strand
CCACAGCGTGCAGCGGTGCAGGCAGGTGCAGGACTGCAGGGTGCAGATGCAGCTCTGGTGCAGCATTAGTGCGTTTGCAATTTTCTGAGAGATACCTGCAGATTACAGATACCGAGCTCGAAAAGCTAAATACATATAGAACTGCCAGGAACTGCAAACCTGATTTGTTTTCTTTTTTTCTTACGATCATAAACAATAAATATAAACATGCCTTTTAATGCGGACGCCGCTGCACATCAAATACAGGTAAGAAGATTGGATATTAAATATAATTAAAAACTTCAATTCCTGTAAATAAGTGACACTGCGATTTTACGGCAGTCAAACATAACCTCAAATAAGATTACATAAAAAATTAGATTGTCTATACTTTTAAAAATTGTTTTAAAAAGCATGAAATCTACACACCCTAATAGAATCTTATATAAACCTACATTCCCTTATCCTAGAACACTTTGCTCATGTCAATTTATATTTATATCTTATAATTGCTTCTTTATGTTTTAGGATCGATTAAAGAGTACTTACAGTTTGGTGCATGAATTAGAAAAGAAGCGTAATGTTTCTGAAAACAATTTAAACAATATTATTAAAACACATGAAAAGCTAAATCCAGACGATAAGGTAACTCCTTACTATCAGCAAAAGTTAAAAAATATTTATAGTGCAGCAATCTTAGATGCACAACAAGAAGAGGAAATATTACGAAAAGCTCTTGAAAAAATGAATGAAATAAGATTCATCAGAAATGAACGACGAATTCAGGTATGTAAGCACTCTAAAAAGATTCTAAGAGCATTAAACACTGTACTATAAAATTCGAGTAAAAACTTCTGTCAATTAGTATGCTTGGCTGATTGCAAAGTGTTTTTACTATTACTTGATTACTGCTAACGATATTTTGATAATATTTTAGGCTCGAAATGCTGGAAATAAAGAAACAATCAGAAGAGGTACTTTGATGAAAATGGTAGTGAGTACAGCACAAACCCTTCCTCTTTACGTTGGCAAATCTGTAGCTGCAAAAGCACCACCTCTCTGTGGAGCAATTCCTGCAGAACCGACATATGTCGCTAAAGTAAGATTTATATATTTATTCACTCTATTAGTATTCTTTATTTGATTAAGATTTCCAACTATGAGATCAAAGTTTAGATCTGTAGAATTTTAGACAGATAAAATTAGGAAATTTTATTTTCTTCAGCTTTTTTGTTTATTTTCAAATTTTCTGTGTATACGAATATGATGAAATTATTGAAATTTGTGCTATTTTAACTTGAAAGCTTTCTAAAATTAAGTTACAAATTATTGAATTTTAAAGCTTGAAATTAATAAATTGAAAGTTATTTTAAATAATTATTAATTTTGAGTAGATATGTACTTTAAATTCAGAAGAATTTCAATTTAAACATTTATGTAACAAGTAATTTACTTTTACATATTTCAAATGAATACTAGATACACTGGAAATTAATTGTTGTGGTCATGACCTAGAAATCTTATTTAATTGCATTTTGAATTACAGATGGGAGATATGGTTGCAGCTCTTGTAAAGGGATCAGAGGAAGAGGAGAACTGGATACTTGCTGAAGTTGTAAGCTTTAATCCTACAACTAATAAATACGAAGTGGACGACATTGATGAGGAGCAGAAGGATAGACATACCTTGTCACGCAGACGAGTCGTTCCCCTGCCTTTGATGAGAGCAAATCCAGAAACGGATTCTAATGCATTGTTTCCGAAGGAGTCAATAGGTAACTTTTCAAAAATTTATAAATGTGGGGAGGAACTTTTTTCTTCTTCGCCCTGATTTTTTCACATTTGATTTATTTATTTCAGTTATGGCTCTTTACCCCCAAACAACATGTTTTTACAAAGCTGTTGTGAACCAGCTGCCAACAACGGCAACTGAGGAGTATGAGGTTCTCTTCGAGGATGCAAATTATCAAACGGGATACTCTCCGCCATTAAACGTAGCTCAGCGATATGTTATATCGATTAAAGAAAGTAAAAAAAACAAAGGTCAATCGTAGTTTGTAAGAATTAGTATGTAAAAATATTTATTAAATAAATAAAACAGTACACGTTTTATAATAAAATTTAAATATTCATTTTGCCTTCATAGCAAACACTGACCTTACGCACCTTATGGGAAATGGATAAAACATTAGGGTATAGTACAAAGTATTATCTTTTTTTAACTTGCTTATAGGGGAAGTATTACTTATTGAATAAAAAGAGTAAAATAAAAGATAATT
Organism: Synergus coniferae; assembly: GCA_032164275.1. Classification (NCBI taxonomy): domain Eukaryota; kingdom Metazoa; phylum Arthropoda; class Insecta; order Hymenoptera; family Cynipidae; genus Synergus; species Synergus coniferae. Next base: position 16,257,882 of record JAUEJJ010000013.1, on the reverse strand, counting down.
CAAAATATAATATTCTCGAGAATATTTTTGTCCGAAAATGTTCTGAGAAATTTTTTATTTTAATCACTGCAGTCAAAAGGGTCAAAAGAATCTTCGTTACAGCGGCCATCGTGTATTTAAATTTTCCCGCGTAATCAAGAGCCTGCCACCCAGTGCCCGCGTAGAGGGTGCCAGTTGCTATTGACGCGAAGTTTAAAATGCTGAAAAACATTATTTTTATTGTTTATCATAAATAATGGCATTTTAACTTATAGAAATATTTATAAGACCGATATTAATGAACCTTGATAAAAACAAAATTTAATTAAGTTCATATTCTGTGAAAAAACATTTATATAATAAGATATTTTTTTTATACAGAAGATGAATTTAATCAATTTTTATTTTGATCAAGATTCATTAATATCGGTCTAATTAATATTTCTATAAGGTAAAATGTCATTATTTATAATACCTAAACAATAAAAATAATGTTTTATAGCATTTTAAACTGCGCGCCAATAACAACCAATCAGATGTTGAGCGTGACGCATGCGCAGTAGAGTACGGAGCCGCCTTGCTTCTCACTTCTCGTTCTCATCAACATTCCACACCAGGACACAGCCGTTCCTGGTTGCGCCTGCGCTTTAGGTCGGTTTTGGCACTTAGACGACGCTTGACGTTGACGACTCGTTGGTTTTCAGTCAGATCGGTCTTGAAGTTACTAAAGTTCAAGCGTGTTGCTTTCTGTGCCAGAGTCTATCACCCTGAGCATACATGAGAAATGGAGCTCGAACAACCGATATCTCAACCGACTTCCGAAACGGTAAATGTCTATTTCATTTTGTTTTGAGAAGCTGCGTTCGCGTAGGTACTCCAATTTTCTTGAAAAGTCGTGATTTTCTGGCTTTTCTCTTGGTCTGCAATACGGGCAGAGACGCGAAAATTTTCTAAGTCCCAAAATGGCGTCTGCGGCTAAGTCCCCACGTACATACTACACTTAGCAAAGCCAATCATGGGCTTCAGGGCCTAGAATCGTGCTTAATAAAACGAATGCTAGTCTTTAAATGATGCTAAATTGCACTCTTTTTTCTCTGTTTTAGGAAAAAATATTCAAGGAGAATAGCAGTGCTGTAGGAAATCATGGAGGTAAGAAGATTTTTGCAATATTTCAATCAGTGGAGTAAGAAACACGTTTCGGTAGAGATGCAAGAAAGTACCAGATTCATGAAATTAATGCACTCTTAGGATTCTTACATGTGTTCTCTCGAACCTTCGTTTTCTTTACCTTATCACCTTGCATTATTTGTTTTCAATGTGTCGAAAAAAATTCTATAAAAATCTTTATTTCATATTGTAAATGAATATCTTTCACTGATCTTATAGTTCAGATTATAACTGAACAAATTCAAAAGATTTGTCTTATTCTTTTACATCTGGATTCTAGCATTACTTATGTTATTTTTTAATTTTATTTACTACTTCAGTTTTCGGCAGATCAATATTCTGAAAAAAAATTCAATTTCTTCGCTTTTGTATTCATTTTTTGAAAGCATTTTCAGCTTGTGATAAAAGTTCCTAAAATAATTTTGCAGATTTTGTCTTGAAAGATATCTGTCCAACATCGAAAGGAAAATATAAATTATTTTAAAGGACAATTAGAAAATACAATAAGAGTATTTTTTAAGAAATTTATATGTTTTCCGGGAGCGTACGAGAAGAGACAGAAGTGTAAATTATTTAATTCGCTTATTATTTAATTAACTGCAACAGTTTATGATGTAGAAATATAAAGCTATAGTGTCTCTTGGCCACTGGGTCTTTTTAATCATTTTAAAGAAGCTTAACAGTTAAAGACAGACCGCTGCCGGGTGAAACAGTCACTGTATTGAAAGAAATTTGTATTATTTAATGGAAAACGGAAACATTCTTAAAATGCAGCAAGAGAAATCGAAGAACTGTAATTTATAAATTAAAACACGGATTCTCATTCACCCATAATTATCATTATATTGCTTCATACTTTTATTATTCATGAATCTCATTTATAAGGCAGTGTCTCTTCGTACCAAATAAATTAGCGGAACCCTTTCCATCCCCAGTATTTGTACCGAAAAAATCCAGCATTTGTATATCAATTTCGGTACGCATAGCTAAAGTCTATTTATAAATTAACTTTATTGGTCAGATGAATTTATTTAAAAATCTTTATTTTTTTAAGGCGGACACTTAAATGGCATGTCCAATGGTTTTGATCGCAAAAAGGAGCACAAGTCCGAGCACAAGGACAGGGATAAAGAACGATCCCACAAATCCGAGCATAGGGATAAGGATAGGAGTAAAGACAAGGAGAGGAGTCACAAAAGTGAACATAGAGACAAGGATCGACATAGAGACAAAGATAAGCATAGCTCAAGCTCTTCTAAAGACAAAGATAAGCATGGAAGTAGTAGCAGCAGCAGCAAGGATAAAGACAGGGATAAGGACAAGGAGAAGAAGAGCAGCTCTTCCTCGAGCAAAGACAAGGAGCACAAAAGCAGTAGCAGTTCCTCTAGCAAAGACAAGGACAAGGATAAGGAGAGATCTAAGGACAAGGATAGAGATCAGCACAAGTCGAGCTCCAGCTCAAAGGATAAGGACAAGCATCATAGCAGCAGCTCCAAAGATAAGGACAAGGACAAGGATGGCTCAAGTAAAGACAAGGAAAAGAGCTCTACCGCTAGCTCTAGCTCTAGCAAAGATAAAGACAAGGACAAGGACAGACATAAAAGCTCGTCCTCCTCTTCTCGGGATAAGGACAGGAGCAAGGACAAGGAGAAGGACAAGAAACACTCTAGTTCTCATTCGTCCTCTGATAAAGACAGACATCGATCCGACAAGGATAAACATCGTCATGATAAAGAAAAGGATCGTCACCGGCATGATAAAGAGAAATGTAAGATATCTCCATTTTTTTTTTTTTGTTTTTTTTAATAATTGCCAAAATTGCCAATTATCGATTTTAATTTGCTTTATTTATTTACAGCTAAGCACCGAGATGATAAGGATAGGAGAGAAAAAGTGAAGGAGTCTAAAATTAAGGAAGAACCAGAAATTGAGACTGAAATTACCATCAAGGAGGAACCTATAGTGAATAACTATCATGAAGTTAAGAAGGTAGAATTTTTAGTTTTGCAGTAAATCAGAGTTTGGTTGGTTGAAGTTTTTATTTCATGGTCTGAGATCATTCCAGGAGGAGATTTCTCAGCAAGAAGATCAACAAGACATGGATGATGATGACAGCGGCGAGGAACGACCTCTTTACATTAAAGAGGAAGATGACGATGAGAAGGATGAGAAGTTTAGAGTAAATGATGAAAATAGTTTAGACTCCACTGGTAACGGCACCAGACTTTCGGATCTTCATAATTCTACTATAAAAACTGAAGATTCTGATGAAGACATGCCATTGGTAAGAAGCACTGTTTTAATTTTTAAGCTGAAATCCACAGATACAAAAAGGAAAATTGGTTTGAATCTACGTCTTATCTTCTATTGCTAGTGTTGATATTAAGAGTATATATTTTGAAATGAATTACAAAACACTTTTTCTATTTACATACCTAAATACACTGGAACTCCGATATGAGTCCATCTGATTCTAGTCCCTCGTGGAACTAGTGCCACTCGAATCTTTGGCACGGTGGGCTGCGGGGCAGAGAGAGGGACGTCTCGAACAATGGCTTCGACGGCTTCGACTTATCCGATATGAGTCCCGTCCGTCCGCCCAAGACGGGACTCATATCGGAGTTCCAGTGTACTTTTGAAATCGTTACGTGATATACCGTCGTTCACTTGTTTTTAACACCTAAATTCTTTCTCTTAACCTAAAAGTAGTTCTGATTTTTTCAAATCCATGTCGAAATTTTCGAAAGTCAAATTGCACAGTATCAATAAATCTAATCACCCCAATTTTACTGGAAGTGTTTACCGATGGAGACCGTCACAAGGTACGAATTTTCTGAAAGAGTTATTGGCGAAGATATTTGTACTGAATAATAACTGTGCGGCGTACTCAGATAAATATAAAATTATTCTAGATATGAAGAACAATATCCGTTCGAATATCAGCACGCTATTGCGGTTTGTAATTCAATTCAATTTCGAAACATTAAGCATGAAGTAAGGAGATTAGAGTCGTCTTTTACAATCAAGTCTTGAGTTGGAGTATAATGTGAGGGTAATCTTTGCAGTCGAGCCGGACAAAACCTTCATCAAGTGTCAAGAGAAAGGTTGAAACCTCCGATGAGGATGAAGATATTCCATTGTCCGCTCGCAAGAAGCCGAAGAAAGAAGTGTCAAAGAGTAAAAAAAAGAAAAAAAATTCCGACTATGAGGACTCAGACTTTGAAGAAGAGGTAAAAAATTTTTTGTAATACTAGGAAAATAACTCTTTAAAGCGTGTACAGAGTGAATAATTAGCTAATAATTGAATAATTTCGTTTGATTTCCCAGAAGCCTAAAAAGAAAAAGCAAAAGGCTCAAAAGGCCATCAAGGCTGTGAAAAACGAAAATTCAACTCCCAGTCCTAAAAAGAGACAAAAGAAGGAAGAGGACGAACAACACGTTTGGAAGTGGTATAGATTTTAATTTTTCTCACGATATCTAAACGGAAATGATCATTTTGTTTGTGTATCTATGTGGGGGGGGTCGTTCATTAATCTTAGAAGATTTGTACACTCGAAGCCCTAAAATAGTTCAGATATGAGGACGGAAATTTTTTCATATTTTAGGGCTTCGAGTGTAATTAATTTGAGAAGCAGTGATGGTAATGTTGGCACTCTTAATTACTGCACGTGTGTTAGAGTAGCGCGCTCATAGGTCGCAATTTTTCGCATTTTTTGCGCGATTGAAAAGTGATAATAAATAGAATGGTCATAATAATAAATAATCATTCGAAATTGCACAAAAATTTTTCTATTTGATAACGTTTAGATGTAAGACATAAGAATGATTATTTTAATTATAAAAATTCTATTGAATCACACACCAAATGCGAAAAATTGCGACCAATGAGCGCGTTACCCTAACGCACGCGCAGAAGCTTAGGGTGCCAACCGTGCCAACATAACCAAATTACAATCGTGCGAAGGTTAACCTCAATTTTGAAAAATGGATTTAGTTATGTATTTCGGTGATTGATATTCAAAAATGATAAAAAGTTTTACCAAAAGCTTTGCGATCTTGTTGAGAAATGTATCGCAGTTAAGAGTTTTGTGTCCTGACAAACCTGCAAAACAAATTGAAGTTCATTTTCCAAAGAGGTTATGGTACTACTTTGACTATATATTTTATCGAGTAAATATGGAAGGGAGTAAATGCGAGTTCATTGATCTTATAATCTTATCTTATCATTGAGCTTGTGATCTTATAATCTTATCTTAATAGTCTTAACTATTTTAAAATCAAGATCGAGATATTCTGAAAATTAATTTCCATTTATTTTTACATGATATCCAAATTTAGGAATAATTTTGAGAGTAGACCAAATATATCATGAAATTAACAGCAGATTTTTGATTTTTCAGGTGGGAAGAAGACAAAAAAGATGACGGAACAAAATGGAAATTCTTGGAACACAAAGGTCCCGTTTTCGCTCCAGCATATGAACCTATACCCTCTAGTGTCAAGTTCTACTACAACGGCAAAGAGATGAAACTTAGTGAAGAGACTGAGGAAATAGCAACATTTTACGCTCGTATGTTGGACCATGACTACACCACGAAGAAGGCTTTTAATGACAACTTCTTCCACGATTGGCGTGAAGTGATGACTGACTCAGAAAGATCGAAAATCACAGATTTATCAAAGTGCAATTTTAAAGAAATGAACGCCTACTTTTTGCAAAAAAGTGAAGAACGTAAGGCTATGTCGAAAGAAGAGAAAAAGAAGTTAAAGGAAGCGAATGAAGAAATTCAGAAGGAGTACGGTTTTTGTATTATCGATGGCCACAAAGAAAAGATCGGTAATTTTAAAATTGAGCCGCCAGGACTTTTCAGAGGTCGAGGTGAGCATCCAAAAATGGGTAAACTGAAGAAAAGAGTCATGCCAGAAGATGTGCTTATTAACTGTTCTAAAGACTCAGTTATTCCCAAAGCTCCACCGGGACACAAATGGAAGGAAGTCAGGCACGATTCACATGTTACATGGCTGGCTTCTTGGACCGAGAATGTTCAAGGTCAAGTTAAATATGTTATGTTAAATCCTTCAAGTAAATTGAAGGGAGAGAAGGATTGGCAAAAATACGAAATAGCAAGAAAACTAGCAAAATCTATTGACAAACTTCGTGAGGAGTATCGAGAAGACTGGAAAAGCAAGGAGATGAAGATCAGACAGAGAGCTGTCGCTCTTTATTTCATTGACAAACTGGCTCTCAGAGCTGGTAATGAAAAGGACGAGGACCAAGCTGACACAGTTGGTTGTTGTTCTTTAAGAGTTGAACACATTAGTTTACACGAGCACAAAGACGGAAAAGACTATGTCGTTGTATTCGACTTCTTAGGTAAGTTTACTTATCTAGATATAATTCTAGTGTTTAATTATAATTAATTGGTCTATTTATTAATTTCTGTATATTTCTAGGTAAGGATTCTATAAGGTATTACAATGAAGTACCAGTAGAGAAACGAGTTTTTAAAAATCTCCAGTTATTTATGGAAAACAAGTCACCGGGAGACGATTTGTTTGATCGTTTGACAACGACGGTGATGAACAAGCACCTGAACGAGTTGATGGAAGGTCTCACTGCGAAAGTATTCAGGACATACAATGCATCATGGACTCTGCAGCAACAGTTGGATCAACTAACAAATCCTGACGACTCAGTAGCAGAGAAGATTCTTTCTTACAATAGAGCGAACAGAGCTGTTGCGATATTGTGTAACCATCAACGTTCCGTTCCTAAGACGCATGCAAAATCCATGGAGAACCTTAAGGCGAAGATTGACGCGAAAAAGGAAGCCATTGAGGAGGGAGAAATACAATGTAAAGACGCTAAACGAGACGCAAAGAACGGATCAGTCAAGGAGAAATTGTAAGTTTCTAGAAAATTAATTATAAATATTGAAAAATCAATTTATTGTAATCTAAATACGAACTTGTAATTCTTGCAGAATATATGATAAGAAAAAGAAACAACTTGAGCGATTGAAGGAGCAGCTGACGAAATTAGAGGTACAGGCTACAGACAAGGAAGAAAATAAAGAAATTGCACTCGGAACGAGTAAGCTGAATTATTTAGATCCTCGAATCTCTGTAGCTTGGTAAGTAAAATATTTTCTTCCCTTTTTTTTTTTTTATCAAACGTTATCTTTCTCATTGGAATTGAGTTTATGAATTACAATTTTTTCTAGGTGTAAGAAATATGATGTTCCAATTGAAAAGATTTACAACAAAACTCAGAGAGATAAATTTCGTTGGGCAATAGACATGGCAGGAGCTGATTTCGTCTTTTAATTGCCTGGACATGCAGAGCAATGACTAATATTCTTTTTATTATGCAGAGTATGACACCGAGAGTCTGTCAGAAATATTTTAAAACATTATGTGCTCCATCAATTTTTTGAGTGATGTAATTAATGCGTATATGTATTATCCTGATTGTGAAGTATGCCATTCATTCATTGAACACTGATTGAATCGTCCAAGTGAAGTGTCAAAAGGTGATTTTCGTTAGAAAAGTGTAAGCGTCAGTTTTCACGTCGTCAGTAATTTAAACTAGAAATGACAAAAAATGAAAAAAAAACTTTAGGTAGAAATTTCTTAAGTGTGTCAACTAGAGGAAGAATAGTGTAAATAGAGGTAAACAAATTTTTAAATAATTTTTACAGCGAATAAAGAAGTTATTCGCTGTCCACGGAATAGATTTTTTTTGTATCCACAATTTAAAGATATTCGTATTAAATGTGGACACTTATCACTAAAAGTAATTTGAATATTGTTTTTAAATGTTAGTAGTTCCAGAAATTAAGGATCACACATGAGGAGTTTTGCTCTTTACTAATACGACTAATACTACGCTAATTTTTTAAGTTACATAAGAATTTCACTTAGATTAGAATGTAAAAAGAGATACTTTTGATCTCTTTTGAATGTCATTCGTAAATGCATATTCTCTAGACTTCCAGTACGTGGAATTTAGGATCAATTATTCGTGCATCGCGCTCATTTTGCAATAAAACGACATACAATGTGAATATATCAGTCATTTATCAACAGTCTGTGTTTTCACCTATATTTGCTTTCTTTATTTATTTTAATTTTTTTTTTTTTTTCATGGTTATTGAGAATATTAAAATGAGATATTGAAACCTCTGTCGAGGTGAAGGTACAGACATTCAATTCAAATTCTAGATGTTGAATAGAATCATCGATATTAAACTTACACCGAACTCTTCTATCAATTATTTATATGCGATTAATAGTTATTAATAATAACGTACGTAGATATGAATGAACATTTATACGCATATACATATGAATATGTATTGTGTAATTATTTAAGTGGTGGTAAAAATAAAGCAGTAGAGTTGGTTCGTCTTTTTTTAAATGACTCTACTTATCAAAGGACATGTTGAACTTAGAATAAATTTTTCCCTTTAAATCCAAAGGGTAAAAAGCGATGCCGAAGTTTTTTTTTTTATTTCTGGTATCACTCTTATTTCCGGAAAAGAGCTGATCTTTTGTTGTTAAATAGCAGCTTCAAAGATGCATGAGTCCCAACAAGTGCAATTATAGCTAGGAATTCAGCTGCGCGAGCGTGATTATTTTGATAAAGTATAAACTTAAATGCAAATTTTTAACTAAACTGTTGAATACCCGCTATTGCGTACTGCATTTGCAATCTCAGTATATATTTTGGAACTAGTTTGCGTCGACGAATTTTAAAGGCTGAGGTGGGACAAAATCAAGAGGCAAGACTTAGTTACAAATTATAATTGAAAATAAGCAATGTGATTCTAATAAATATAATTATAAATAAAAATTAAACAAGACAACACGAGACTTGATAAAAAAATTTAGGTTTTATAATAGAAAAATACATCTTGTACTTTACAATCAGTATATTCGGCTTTTAAGTTATTTGCAAGAGTTTTACTACTTTGTTGCCTTTGTTGTATGTAGAATGGAGATTCTACAGATCAAATGTAGAAATGAGTCTCAATTTGTAACTATTATAATATTCAAACCCCAGCGTCACAGTGCGTTTGATTTTAAATATGTAAAAATTTTGGAAAAAAAAACTGTATATTTTAATATACTTAAAGCAGACTTAAAGGTAAAAAACTGAGATGCAACAATTATGTAAATCGATTAATTCGTCAAGATAATGTACCGAAAAGGCAGTTTGAATAACACAATATATCACTAAACGACTACATGTGTCTGTGTACAGAGCTCTAGTTTCTGATATTAATATTAATACGTATAAACAACAGATTTTTACCAAGCATAAAAAATATTCTAGATAATGTAGCTGGACCTGCACAAAGTGTCGAACTGTATGTGTTTGGAATATCGCCACTTCTGTACATGACACGAATAATAAATGTGTTTATTCAGAAAATATATTTCTTTATTTCATCATCAAACTATGTTAAATTTAATTAAACTAGGTAGAAAACTTTTGACAATTAAGAAAAGTCTGAGGATTTATTTTGTAGGAATAATTTATAAAAGTTTTAGCTTTTAAGATTTCAGAGAGACTAATTCTGAATATCTTTATTATTTCAGAAATTTAAAAAATAAGATATTATACATTTTCAAATAGATTTTTTATTTAACAGAATTACAGTAAAAAAAATTCATCTAAAAATTCTTTCAAGACAAATACCTACATCCAATTTGACTTTGAATCTAGTGAAATCCTTATACATTACAAAGGATTTAATTAAAATTTATAAAATCGCTGTAAACAAAGAATCGGTTACAAAGCGAACTTGATTCACCTATGATTAACCGAATTAATAAATTTGGTTTAGTTCTTGACTTACAATTAGATAATCAGACTAGACTATGTGAATGCTAAATCAGGGATGAGTGCCCAGTTTCTAATTTTGATGAATTTTATTACTTCAGTGGTGGTGAAGCAAAGCAATAAATGAAAAGAAAAACTTCTATGATATAATAAAAAAAAATAAAAAGGATTGCATTAAAATTTAAGAAAAGATGTGAAGTGCGTGCAAGTTAAAGTATTTCTGTAATGAACAATTGAAACAATTAATGGTAATTTATGAATAAATTAGCTTTTAAAATTTAAAGCACTTAGGTCCATGATGTTAGCATAGAAACATTTTTTCTTTTTTTTTTTTTTATAACGACTTTCTGCTAAAAAGTAATCTTAATTCTAATAATTAATAAATTCGATTTTGGCCGTTCTCACTACCCAAGAGTTACATTTCTTTTTTTTAAACATTTTTGTTTTCAGTTCTACACGTATGTGTGTAAATATCAGAAAGCGGTAAATAAAATAAGTTTTATAAAAATACCTTTTCCATTCACAGACAATTACAAATTCACACTTTTCATTCCTCGTGTGATTTTTTGTTATGACATTGATTATTATTCTGAATATGCTACGATTAAAGATAAATCAATTTATCTATACTGATTGGATCGCTTTTATGAGCTCTAGTTTCAGTAACAGTTAACACAATTAGTTCTTAATAGTAAATTGCTACTATTACATTTTCTACAGTGTTGACCGCTCTAAAAGAATTGGGAAAAGCTTTGCAAATTTTCAAACAGACAAAAATAGCTTTAAAATAATTAGGATAATTTAAAATTTGACAGTAAAAATACTGGAAAGTTCAAATTATCTAAAGAATCGAAATTCTACTTTATCTTTTAAAAAACAGAGAAATTATAATGACGAAATCTACGTACTAAGACAAAAATATTGTTTATCAAAGTCTTTTGATAGTACGATATACAACATACAAATTCATGGCATAAATTATAAAATTACGCCATTTGAGATTGTATTTGCGAAATCATAGGGCGAGTAAGCCAAATTGCACGGCAAATAAAATAAATAAATACATCAACAGAGATAAATCAATAAATAAAAAATAAATAAATTGAAGAAGTAGAAGACTGATAAATAAACAGGACGTATAAATAAAAAGTCAATAAAAATCGTAATAAGAATGGTAAATAGATACATTTTTCTAATAATTAAATACTAATTTAATTACGAGAACGTGCTTTGGCTTCTACGCCTTACGTGTTCTCAAAGCAAACGTCTGAGCACACCCTCTTCATAAATTGTGATTAAATAAATCTCAAGAAATCTTTCATGATACACAAAAAAAAATGTCAGGACTTACATTGTGCAAATCGCTTATACAGGTAAATTGTTTATCAATTTCACAAACTGTTGCAGTCTGAGAGAGTCTATAAATCACTTCCTTATTAAATTTCTACTCTGGATCGTTATCTGCTTCCCCAGCAGGTAATATTGTAACAAGCCCAGCTGCTGATACTTTAGCCTTATAAGCTTCCGGTTCGAACCAGCGAATCGGTGCCTAAATAAAAAATAAAATAAAATTAATATAAGTTAAACAAGTGAATAGAATTAAAGTTTCAGCCAATTTTATAGGAAAGGAAGGAGAAATTGGTTCAATTCTTACCTTCTAAATAGCCCTAGTCGCGTGCTTTAAACGAGAGATAAGAAGATTGTCAATTGCAGTGCTGGTTATTAAAAGCTCTTGCAAATACACAACACAATATCATCAAGCCTATTAAACTAATGCAGGCTTCGTTCAATCAACAAACTTGAAACCAAAAGCTGTTCTTAAAAAAATATTAAATAAACAGTAATTTATTTAACATTTTTAGAGTTACCTGAGCTAAAGACGAAATAAACATTAAATTTGAAAATAATTACAATTAAAAGAAAGTCTTGCGTGGATTTAGTAAATTAGTCGTACTCTATCTAACACAAATTTTTATTAAAAACCATATCACTTGTAGACAAAACCAATTGTTTCGATATTGTCATTAATCGTAATACTGTCGATTATACAAATTTCTTTTTGATAGTGCTATGACATGATTTTTAAAATATTAAGGTAAAATTAAGACAAGGTATTAGGGTAAGTTTCACTTTAAGAATTTCAAAACCAATCTCAAGAATTTTTTTCAAATATATCTATAGATTTGTATAAAAATAACAATGGCATTTTTTATCACTACTGGAAAATCTATGATAACTAGCATGATGGAGACATAAAGTCGACTGTTAAATTCTCACGTCAGATGCCATAAATTTTCCTGTATTCATATAGCTCTTAGCAATATAGTATAATTTTATTACGTACTACACCTTATATACAAATACATATTTTAAAAGTTCATCTACGAGATCTTAGCTCTGTTTAAAGAAAAAAAAAAGAAGTAACAAACAAAAAATAACGTTTTTTAATAGTCTTAAATGCAAAAACATGCAACATATCTTTGAATGATAATTTCTGGAATGCTTGCAGTCAAAGTCAAGTCTAATTTCCCTAAGAAGTTTTACTCTTTTATTTGTTACCGGTAAATACAAAAATTTGCTCTTTTTAATCAATTTCATTTAATTTCACTTTCAGAGTGTTTTTGTAAAGTTAGAGCGAAAAAAAAATATTAACTAAAATAAGCAAAACATTACAGAAAATAAATGAAAATATTTTTACTATCCATTAACTAATTTTAAAAATGCAGAACATAAAAATAAATTCTGGGTAATATTCCTTTGATTTTAAAATTAAATCTAATGTTATGGAAAAAAAAGTCTTCCATTTTAACTCGAAGACATGGATTATAAAAATCATAATACAAGTTTCGATATAGTTATCACAAGGCATTTTGGCGTTATGATTCAATCTCTTTGGTTGAATATATGTATTACACTAGACTCCCGAATTACCTCTACTCAAATTACCTCTTCTTAAAATTGGCGCTAATATATATACATATAGTAGGTAAGAGGTACCGCGGGGCAGGGAGACGAAGGTCTCGAACTCAGTCCGTCTCTCTGCCCCACGGTACCTCTTACCAACTATATAATTATATATAATCGAAATACCTGTCGACCAACCAAAACTGGAGGTAATTCGGGAGTCTAGTGTATTTAAACACTCTTTAATTTGTAACGAAAAATTTAAAAATACTAAATGTATCACAAATGTTCCAGCAATCTCATTTGTAAAGTATAATACTAAGTGGATCATCGATCACGATACAATGATGAAGTTAACTAACACATAGTAATACTTGAAACTTTCTAAGTCTTATAGCTGATAAGTCTTAATGGCTCTTTTGCTATATTAAAAACAAAGCCTCTCTTGAGATTCCTTAATCATAGTAATTAAAGCCTGAATTAATAAATAATAAATTACTAAATAATAATAATAATAATAATAAAGCGTTACTATAATCAAAAACAAAGCGTTTCTGACATTCTTCAAAGATTTGGTTTTTCATATGAAGTAAACGTATTCGAAACGTGTCTGTTTTTTGTTATTATCGGCATCAATAAAACAGTTAGGCGATTTGTCAGATTCGTTAGTACCGTCTGTGCCGCAATTAATATAATTATGATTCCTGTCGCGTACCTTGCGTACGATGTTAGGACACTCCTTCTGAATGCGAGCCCAATCCGCAGGAGCTCTTTTAGCGTAAGGTCCAGTGGAGCACATCAGTAAAAACTCGTACGTTAGCTCCCTCGGTGCTAAACAGAAGCATTTTCTGTTTAAATATTTTAGCAATATATCACGTTAGAATCTTTAGAATTAAAGTAAATATTCTAAAGTCTAAAAATTTTATGGTGAATTCACCACTTGATATTTATTCCAGTTTATTTTACGTTTTCCAAGTTAAGGGCATGTAATAAGCATGTAATAAGCAATCTGTTTTATTATTTTGAACTTAAAGTTGACGAAACCTAATTTGGTTTTATGGTATTAACAGAGTATTAACATAAGTCCTTAGGGAAAAAAAATTTACCGATTTTCTTCGGCTTCGTCTTTGACGATTCAGAAGCTGTACGAGCTTTATAAGTTTCTTCACTCTCAGAGGTTGCGTTGCTTTCCAGACTTAATTCTCTGCCAGTGACATGAACCTGAGCACTCGGAGGATTATGTGGGCTCGACTGACGAACAGGAGCAAACGCAGCCTCCTCATCGAGACTAAAAAATTCTACTCCACTACCAAATTGTTCCCCTTCTCCAGAAAAATACTCGTCGAGAACTAATTTCGCGGTCTGCAAAGGAAAAATGAATTATTATTTTGTAAAATTATTACATGAAATCGAACATGTAGATCAAGACTATTGTTTCAGTTTTTTCTTACCTTGACAAGATCCAAATCACAGCCAGTGATCTTTAGAGATTGGTTACCAACTGTAACGGTATATTTGTATTCGCCAATACTGGCGTCGTTGGTGGAGAAGCTGTGGGCCAGACGAGAACGAGAACTTTGCTGCTGCAGTCTGTTGCTTTCGTCGGATGCACTGCTGTTTAACGAAGAACTTGATCCGCCTATTCCGCCTTTCTCCCCTCCACCTTGGTCTAATCGCACAGGTGAAGCATTTCGTTGTATCGTATCCTTAATTAAATCCTTCGCATAGCTGAAGAAATAAAAAGCAAGGACATAAAATTTGAATTTTTTAATATCTTTATGTTAATATTCAAACCTTGTGTATAATATTGAACATTAGATACTTACTGTATCTTGTCCTCGGAAGTACCCGTAATTTGGACAAGTCGTTCTTTAGCTCCAGGGTTTACTGTGAAAGTATAACATTTATTGTTTAAACTTAAAATGAAAGGATTAAAGAGTTATTTGTTTAATTGTCACATGTTAATTTATTTTTTTTTAATTGCGAGCGATTAGTTCAATCGTAACACTCGGAACAAACACTTCGGTGCAATTTTTATGATTCGTGTTACATGCTTAGTATTTTGAATAATTATATTTATAGGGTAATTATATTTATAGGGGAGAAAAGCTAGTGCGTAGTAGAAGTCCAGCTGAAAAAGTCACTGTAAGTTGACCAGAGATACAGCACTCTGTTATTGACAAATGATTCTGATTTTATCCCTCCACTTACTTCAAAGCAGGAAATAAAATAATGAAATCTATTTGAAAGTTAGATAACTTCAATAATTCAATATCAATTCTAAATTATAAATTTTTTCAAATAAAATCAATTATTTAACGTCAAACTGAAATGTTAATGGTAAATATATTAACAGTGCTCAAAATTTGTCAACATTTTTAAACTGATTAATTTGGCCTCTGTTTAAAATGACAAAAGATAATTTTTGTTTATGACAAAAGAAAACCAATGAAATAACATTCAATTAATGTTTCAAATGCATGATTAAATGCTGCAAAGCGGCTTGCACTCTTTGCTTTACCTCGCTGGAAGGAGATGATGGTCTCGCTGAGTTCTTCGATCATGTGAACTCGTCGCCCTTTTATTCCCATCACTGTTTTTACGTAGAAACAATTTTAAAATATGACACTTTGTGCTTAATAAAAGTAACATTTGTGCAAATTTGTACCAATCTCTAATTTCGTCAGGACATTTTTAAATTAATAAATTTCCTATTTACCTTTTCCTGAATCGCTGTTTCGAATGACGACTTCGTCTTTGCAGTAATTTTTACCAGGAATTCGCGTTGGTTTTGTAAACTTTCCGCTGTTTTTAATAACTTCTCCTGGATTCAAGACTGGTAGAGTAGGCGACGGCATCGACATTGTTAACAAACTTGTTGGAGTTTCGGGAGTCAAGGCCTCGTTCTGCTGAAACTAGAAAATATAAATAAATTCAGTGAAAGAGTTTGTAGAATATGTTATTGCTTTTAATGAAAAAGAAATTTATTTGCAAAAGAGACATACATTATCTAGACACGTCAGCTTTTGTGTGTAGTAAGCATCCATTGAATCGGAATGGTGCCATTGTTTGGCTCTGAGTTCTATTAGTTCCAGCAAGTGAACTCTGGTCGTCACATCTAGCCTCTCATCCTGGCTGCCATTTCTAATTGCTACAAAGGCTCTGTCTAACTGGTCTATATCAGAAAGAAAAACAAAGCTAATTAAAATATTGCATTATGCAAGTTATATGTTACAATTTTATACATATCGATTCGATAACTTAAAAGAAAAATACCTATTTTGGAAAATATTTTTGTATTGAATTTGACGATAACACACCTTTGTAAATAGCTTCCAGCTGGTGAGAATAGAGCTTTAAGTGATTACACATTGTAATCACGTTTGTTTGAAGCATTCGATCGTGGTAACCATTGCTTAAATGCATGGCTACATTATCGATTAAGGACACTATGTCCTCGACTGTAAAAAAATTATAATTAAATAAATTAGAATTCTATTTTAATATTTACATTAAATATCTACTTTGTAGACTTCTGTTTAAGATACTTTAATTATTAAAATAATTGATATACAAATGTGTTGCTCAATGAGAGATCGGTCTTCATATTTAAACACTGTATTATTATATCTTTTGTAATCGCAATTGAAATCTTGGTGTGATCATGTCTATCTTGATGAAATTAAAACAAAGTAACATAAACACAGTTTTTAATTCCTTTCCAGGAAGTATAATGACTCGAAACTTGAAATTAAATTCTTTGCTAATTTCAAATACAAAATAAGCTAAATATATCTTTGGGGAAATTAACTGTTTACAAATATTTAATTCTAAGTACAAAACATACTTGTCGAAATCCGCCCGTCGACGGTCGATTGACGCTGAGTCAGCTTCAGCGGCCGAGGCTTCTCAAGTTTCTTGATAGTTCTAGCTCTGATTTGTGTGGTGGCCATTGTTTTTTCTATACAAAATATATATTTAATGTTAAATAAGTTGATAAATCGAAATATAGTTATATATTAACTCTCTACTCCAGAATATTCGGTATAATTTTGTATATTATTTCTACCATATGGTTGATGACGATTCTGCAGGGAACGTTACGAAATTTCTTTTTACTTCGTCCAAGAAAGAAATCTATTGAATTTCGAGTTATTAAAAACGTTATTAATTTCGTTATTAAAATATTTCAACATTATTTATAATCTAGAGTCGGATTATTTGTTTCAAAACTAAAGCTTAAGATATTCTAGTTTGTTTTGATTATACTAAAACTAAATTGAGGACCTAAATGTTTCCTTGTGTTCTTTCGTCTTCTTGAATTTGTGTTTTTTATACAACTGCCAGCAACTGTAATTTATTATAACATTTGAATAAAAATGTGGATTTTTGAAGAAAAATGTAATTTAAATATAGATTTACAATATATTGAAATTGAAATTAAAAATATCTAAAATAATACAACAAACTTGAAATCTTTTTGTCCTATGTAACTATTATTACTTTCTCAGCACACAAAAAAAACTAACATGAGCCAGATCTTGGGGTTCCTTCACAGCCATAATAAATCTTAGAATGAAAATTAGTTCCGTATGGTAGTCATATTTACAGGCTAGTTACAGAAAGGAAATAAAAAAATACAAAAGAAACCCTTAGTCTTTGAAACTCGTAAAGTAACTCATAAAAGCACACGTGCTACTTTGAGAAAGCGTCCAAAAAGAACCCAGAAAAGAAGTCTCTAAAGCAAAAAAAAATACCTGGAATTTATAGAAAATTTGCTAGCATGACTTTCCTTACAATTTAAACTTGATAAAATAATAATCTCGATTTCTGGTGTTTCTGATTTTGACAAAGCGCAGTTAAGAATGCATACAAACTACGACGCGGGCGATTTAAAAATAACTTGAAAAAAGAAAGAGTAGCGCCCTTTTTGATGACAAATGCGTAACAATGACCTTCGAGTGCGAATTTGGTCTTGGGATTTATATTTAAATGTAGCAACTCATGGTCAATGCACTGTATGAAAGTTCGCTTTATGATTACGATCCTTATAACGGTCGTTGACCGGCGTTATGACAAAAATAATTTGTCACAAAAACACGAGGTCGTAATTGCTGAGCAGTGGATTGCTGAGTGAAGTGCTGAACTAAGCATGCTGAGAGAAAAGATATGCGATTCTTAGAATGCAAGAGAGAAAGTCAGAGTGAGCAGAGGTGCGACTATAGAAGAGCAAAAAATGAAGGAAAGTCAAATCTCTGAAACACGCAACGCATGTGTGTTAGTATGTAATATAATTGTGTATAATCATGGGTGTGGATAAAATATATAACACAGAAAATTAATGACATTCATCTAAACTATGCCAATGCTGCGAGAAATGTCACAAAAGTGAAGTAGGTATAAAATTTGAGCAGAAAGTTTGCAATCACGAAAAAATTTCAAGCCCAAACTTCACACACTTTTACGTGACATACGAATTAGAGAGGATTTTCACAAATTAGCAAAATTTGACAAACAGACCGAGAATTCGACACGTTTGGGGAAATAATTAAACGCGTAGTTTCGTCGTCTTTCGTGACGGACGTACCTGTCAGATATAGCACACTAAACGCACAAATATAATTTTTAGAAATATTTAAGAACCTTTTGATGTTTCCGTCCTTCCTGGTCACCTCCAGTCACCTCGGCTGCTGCTGTGCCACGAATTCCAAGTACACTCGAATCCCGCATAAGTCAATCCCATATATTTCAACCTCCCCCATACGTCAACAATTTCCTCCCACATATGTCAACTCCATCCCCACTCCAATCCTCACATATATCAACTTACTCAACTGCGCTTGCGTTGCGTTCTCTGCATCTAATTGGCGCGAAATTTAAAATTCTAAACGCAATACGCAATGTGCATGTGCATAAGTCAGGATAAGTTAGGTGATAGTTGAGATATGCGGGAGGGAATTTGGAGGGGATGAGTTGACATTAGCGGGAGCCTCTAGTCTGGAGTAGTTGACTGTGGGATTCGATCGAGTGTAATATGTATGTCGAATCGGATTCGGGATACAAGTTCGAAGTGGTGCGAAGAGTCTGATTGGATGTCGGCTCTGGTGAAATGACATTTATTAAGCACATGCCCAGGGTGCTAACATCACCGAATAAAAATAACTAGATAGGCACCAAATTTGGATCAGAAAAATCGCATTTCTAATCGTCCTTAAATCTGTGAATTTAAGACAAATGAATTTTAAGGTGTAACTAACTTATATATTAATTAATAATTTTTTAAGCTTAAGTCTTGTAAACAAATTTTTTGTCCTTAAAATAACAAAAAATGTGTAATTTTTGGCTAAATTAATCAAGTCAAAGCACATTAAAACATTTTTATTCAGTCAGTAAGAAGCATTCTACACAATAATGATAAGAATGTAATAATAATAGATGATAAGAATATATAATGACAATAATGGCAATAATAATCATTCAGTATAACCACTTGTATCATGCGGGTAAACTCTTTCACTCGTCGACTTATCGTACTGTATAAACGATTAAAAACTCACCAATCAACCAAGTATGATACATTCGTTAGACTATGAATGTAGCCAATAAATTATTCCTATTTTGTCTTGCTGCAAAGATCTCATCTTACAGCAGAGTAACTGGTTTTGTAGATCTATTTTTATTATGTTTTATAGAGTCTGATCGTGAATATGTTTACACCGTCGTTTGTAGTTATTGTAATATCTCATTAAATTCTTTTATACAGTTCATTTTTGCCCATCGGCAAACATCAACAACCTAAGGCAGATATATCGTTACGCGGGTAAATCGCTGCATTTTGTGTTACATATATGAAATGCAATGTTCTGAGAAAAATGAAAACTATTGTAAAAGTCTATTTCGACGTATAAAATCTCTGAGCAAAGGCTGTGTTTAAACAGTGTAAACATAATCACATTGGCTTTTTTTATTACAGTAAATCCATATTCTATTGTTTTGAGGTAGTGACTTTAATGTAATCCTATTATTTTCTTGCTGCTATATATTGTGTGCGGATATGTGTGGTAATTCTTTACTCCCGAACCCTTTGCCACAAGTCCAAAAAGTTAAAAATTTATCGACAAGGAAATAAATCCATTAAAATCGACATACATATTGCATACACAATACGTGTACGAATATGAGCAACAATCTACTCTCGATTTTCAAACGCACCTTTTCTTTAAATAATCGATTGTTTTTCTTTCTTATTGCATAAAATATTTCGCTCCCACGTATTATTTTTCAGTTTTGGAACCCTGTCCACTGGGAATTTAATTTGGACTCATAGTGATCTCATTGTCAGGCGTGTTTTATCGTCAAACAGCGAGGCGAAAACGCCGAACACCAAAGAAAAAACTTGGCACTTTCCGACTCTGTTAATTCAACTAACTAATAATACTTATCATTAATAGTAACTATTTATTAAACTAACATTCTCGTATCAGCCTATCTGCGACTAATCATCTGCGACTGCAACCAACATCTGTGTAAAACAAAAACAGCATCCACGCGTGCCAAACCTTCTCAGTGTTCAGATTTAATGACCCCTCAATCTCGATTCAACTGCTGATGATGATAGTCTTGCCAGCACTTACAAATAATGCCCAGCAATTGTGCTATTTTGTAAAATTTTTAACTATTACTTCAAGAATAATTTATCACATTTTAATCTTTGTCACAGATCAGCAAGAAAGGGACCCATGTAACGTCATGCCCAACCAGCTGGCTCTAACGACGAACGCCTTTGTAAAAAATAGAACTATGGATGATCGAGCCACTAATCGGCAAATAACAAACGTCTCACTAAAGCTATTGCGAATCACTCTGCGAAATTTCGTTAAATACAATTTCATTACAATTTTCTTTTGCCAGGTGCCAAAAATTTTCACCCTTAACTTTCAAATATTCTCAAATGAAAACATTCAAAAGTAGAGTATTTAGTTCTTAAAAGCACCTAGAGTGATATATGAACTGAATCTAGTTTTATAGACTGGCCTGTAATTCCAAAAGTCATCCGAAAAAGCAGAATACCGAGAAAATTTCTCTAACAAAAACAGCAAGAGTGATGTTCGCGTTAATCTTCGCCCTAAATTTGTACTTTTACGTTACATGATCCCTCTCTCTCTCTTTTAAGAAATGAAATTCAGTGAATAAAGAAAGAATTTGAGAAAATCTTCACATCAATTTTGAATTTTGACACATCCACGTTATCGCTTACGTTTACTATGAATATAAGCTTTACAATAAAACTGAAAATCAAACAATTAACACACTGCACAAATATGTAAAAAAAAAAGAAACTTAACGTTAGTTCCAACGGAACCACAGTGAAATCTAATAGCCTCAACATTTTACCAGGGGGAAAACACGAACGAAACATACACGTAATGATCGAACTAGTAACTACGTTCCTATCCTAAGATAGCGAGAAAATCCTAAGACATTTGATTCCGAAAAGTCTTGTATCAGTTTCTAAAGTTTCCTTTTATAATTTTTTTAACACGACCTCTAGACGATAATCAGAAAATTTTGGTTGAATGTCTTGTGATTTTTACGCTCTTGTAACAATTAATTCAGTATCATTGCTCCTGTTGCGTTTTTTTTTCATTTTTTTGTTTGTTTTTTGTTTTCTTTCTATAGTCGAAAAAGTCTAGACGAAGCAGAGAAATCTGCTTCGAACTCGACATACGGCTTACAATTTCATATTATGGAACCGGAGTATGTTGTTTAGCTTACGCATAAATATTTGTTAAGTGTAAAGTAAATTCTTTGATAGTGCGATTTGTTCTTGGGACAGATTTTGTAATCTGCCCCGACGAAACAGACGGCTCCAGAGTTAAAAATGTTGTCAGACAACAGTTAAAGATTAAAACCATTAGTAACTATAATTATCAATTATGCGACCATTACGATGTCTTATATCATTATAAATTATCATCGTGGAGTCTCGCGCTTTCATCGTCAGTTTCTTTTGCTTATCGTTTAACTTTAATCGTTAATTAATTAGCATAACTTAGTAACGAGAGTATTATTGGCATTGTGACTGCCAAGAGGAGACGAAGTAAATTTTTAGCGCTTTACCTTCTTTTTTTGATGCTCCTTCAAACGAGTTGATTAGTGACGTCGTTTCTTCTTGAAACCTGAAACAATTTAGTGTTCAATTAAAATGATTGCTAATAAGATTGAAAATTAATGAACTTTGAAATACTGTTAAAGTGAAAAACGTACTCTTTTTTGCTTTTCCTTTGGGCGCTTTTCTCTTTTTGGCTGAAAGAGAAGACGATCCTCCGAAGTTGGTAATGTCTGTTCCCAAAGTTCCAATAGTAGTTAGTTGACGACGGCGATGTTTCTCCTCCTTGGTGACTGGCAAGCGAGTCATGTAGTTTTCCTCATACTCGATCTTTCTTTTGTTTTCTCGACCCATGATAGTCTGACTTTCACTGATATCGTGCATATCTTCTGCTGGAGCATCCAAATATTCTTCTTTCAATTCTTGAAGTACCGCTCCGGAAATCGCACGCCTGCGTGCTCTTTCCCCTGCCTTGCGCATTTTTTCTGCTGTTGTTTCATCTCCATCTGCAAAATAGCATAAGAAGGATTATTAGATTATTTAAATATAGTTTTTGAAATCCAAGATTTATAAAAGAATTTGAAATTTAGTATTCTTTTAAATCCACGTTTCATTGTTGCTTCTTTTAAGTACATGACAAAGGTTTCAGATCGTAAATGAAATTTACTCCCTTCAAGTTACCGTTCCGTGAAAAAAAAAAAAAAAAAGAAAATTATATTTGAGAAATTGCTTTTTTTCCACAAAACAGTAAAGTAGATTTTGTTTGCATTGTATTCACACTTCTGTTTAAAAAATGAATTTCGCTATGTTGCAAAAACTATCCATTTACATATAGTGTTTTTCAAGCTTGTAAGTAATATAATGACCATAATGAGATAGAATTTTGAGGTTAAAGCTTGAGTACAAACTCATGGCAGACTCATGGTTTCAAAAAATTGCAGATAAAGTAAAAGTTAAAACTGTAATTAAAGGTATTTTTAAAAGTTTTAAACAGAACGAAAGTAAAAAATACTAACCGTAATGAACGGCAGCTAACTTCGGTGGCACGTACACTCCAGATTTTCTCGGTTTGGAAGCATCTTCGTCGGCATCGCTATCTGATTCATCTGAGCTTCCATCAACTTTGCCAATGAGCGCATCGGGATTTGCTTTAAAATTGCTGGGATCGCTGCTATTTGTAGTCCCAGTAACTGCAGTTTTTACCAACTTGTCTATCTGATATTTAAGTTTGTGGTCAATCGGCCTAATTCTCTCCAAAACAGTTCTAATTTCGATCAAGCGATCTATCGATGGATCTCCCTCAATTCGTTCTCCGGAGCATTTTCTCAATACAATGTAAGTTAAATTGATGAGGTATGAAAGCAGCATGTGATATTTCATCTCTAAGAAACTAAGACCCTTATCCGTGGAAATTTCCCCTTTTTTCACACGATCTAGCATATTATCCACAAGTTGATTCACCTGCAGGACATTTGCATTCATCTCCCCCAGGAGACGAAATGCCTGGGGCAAATCCCTCTGCTCCATTTCATCGATTGCCTGCAATTAAATACAATTTTTTTTTTAAATTCACAAAGTTCATTAACTTAATAAACGTATAAGAAAAATATATATTCCTGTTATATGCTATATTTAAATAGCTCGAACTTTTCAAACAAAAATTTTCTATTGTTTTGAATCTACTCTAACCTCTTTCATGAAAAAACTCCAATTTATAACTTTCGCAACTTTGACACTTCGGCTTCAACTTTTTTGCATAATGAAAAATGTCTTCTATTTTCCGATACAATATTCATATTTAGTTTTCCCGAATTTGAAACAATTCCCAAGTTTTCAATTTAATTTAGTTGTAAACAACTCTAAAAGTACCGCAACGTGAGAGAAAATCACCACAATATTAGAGAAAATGATTAAAAGTTGAACTTTTATGATCGGAACATATAACGTTTCAGCAACGAAAAATGCGAATAGGAGTGAATGTGAAAGCCTCCGGGAGGTGAAAAATCTATAGGGTTCATATATCATTTTTCGAGGTTTTTATACTTTCGGAGTTGAGAATTCCTCTGATAAATACTGAAAGTTCGTTAAAATTTGCCCGTAAAACCGCATTTTGATCCATGTCTTTCAAATATTTTACGAGGAAAATCTACACAAGTTTAGAGTTTTCAGAAAAATGTCTGCCTCCAAACTGTGGGGGAAAAAAGCGCAATAATCTGCTGCCATCTTTCCTATTTACTAATGGATGACAGCAGAAAAAAACAATCAAAAGTTGCCAGATTGAACTCGAGAAAAAATGCATTCATTTAGCCCTTGACGAACGAAACCCGGCGATATAATATACTCAAAAGATCGCACTCACCTGCACCATTGTTCTGAAACAAAAATTAAGACAACAAACACATATTTAAACAACGAAACTTGCAATTAAACTGGCCCCCACGTGGGAGGATATTTTCCTTTTCAGGGTATATTTTTTCGCTTGGGAAAGGTTAGTCAAGCGATCGACTATGAACTTTCGCCCTTAGTTTTCATTAAGAATTTCGATATATAGCGAGTTTAAATTAAAAGAGTCTATTTATATTAAGAATTTATGAAGAATTTTTTATTATTACTTATGAATACTAATAATTTTATTTAAATATAAATTGTTAACTTGACTTCCAGTTTGAGAGATTAACATAAAAATGGCGTCATTTCAAAAATGCCATACTGCAATGTAAATTTTGAGGTCAGGTTTATTGTATTTTTCCTTAGTAAATTATTTTTAATTATCTAAACAATAGGCTGTTTAACAGGAATTACTTTAAAGTGATTTCTGGTATTATATAAAGGCAGATAATGTCTTTTTGTTCGGAGCTGTCAGATTTCTAGGGAATTTAATGGCAAAATAAAGGGCACTGAAAGAGTGGTCCGCATTTTCAGTATGGTTTACAGCTGATTTCAGCTGATAGCCACGGACCACCTCAGACACCTGGATGTGTATGGATATGGAAATTATGGAATATGGATGTGTAATTTCTATTTTGACGTGATTGCCGATAGGAAAAAGTGGAGAAGAGTGAAATAATTATTATTGGATAGTATAACAGTCGGCGTGGCGCGCCTTCAGCCAAAATAACGTCATAGAATGGTAAGAACTGTTATATTAATAATGCCGTTTTACAAAACCGATCGCTTGGCAGCTAACTGTATGATCGGAATTTGGCTCGGAGTTTGATCTTGTCTCTGCTAAGTATATTGTTCAAAAATTAATACTTTTTTCTCCACAAAACCCGACAAGAAATTCTCCCTTTCTCTCGTTTCTTCAAGACTGAAGTTGAATTAATTATACTTTTAATGGAAGCAAAAAACAACTTTTTTATCAACTTCCTGGAAAAGAAAAACTGCTACGTGTACATTATAGTTTTAACAATAAGAATTTAATTTTTAATTACGTTATAAATGTCAAATTATGTATGATTTACACTAGTAAGTTGGCCACGTGCTTGCTTTTAATTAAAAAAATTTATGACCTTACGATATCTCAATTATAATACAGGAACGATTAATATGGAAGATCATCATATTTGCAATACTATCCCTTCTGCTAGAAGCAGATGGATTTTATGTGCCTGGTGTTGCTCCAGTCGAATTCAAAACCGGGCAGAAGATTGAAGTTAAAGCTGTAAAGATGACAAGCACGCATACACAGTTGCCCTACGAATATTATTCACTCCCTTTCTGTTTACCAAAGAATGGGACTTTTATTTACAAATCTGAAAATTTAGGAGAGGTATTAAGGGGTGACAGGTACTTTTTAAATATATTTGGAGCTTTTTCTGAATTTAAATTAGTTTTATATGAAAGATTTTATATGAAAGATGAATCTCAAATTTCTCAACTTTACAGGATTGTAAATACTCCATACGAAGTGGCGATGGCCGAAAACGTACAATGTCGACTTCTTTGTCACAGTCAAGGGGAACCCATGACTTGGAACGAAGAGAGTTCACAACGAGTCATTGAACGTGTTCAGCACGAATATTCAGTACACCTGTAATTAAGTTCACCTTTTTGAACATTTAAGATGAAAATCCAAAATTCAACAAAGCTAATAATTAAAAACGTTTCAGATTGATTGACAATTTGCCAGCGGCAACGAAAAAGATTCACAAGGAGACGAACAACTTGATTGTTTATCACGGATATCGATTAGGAGGAATTATAAACAATCAAGTTTACATTAACAATTATTTAGAACTGAAGCTAACTTATCATAAACATGCAGAGTTAGTATCAACTCTTTCCACCAACAAATCAAATTTTCTTAATATTAATTCCTAATTGTTCTTTTTTTAGAAACCAATTTAGAGTCGTAGGGTTTGAAGTAGAGGCTCATTCAGTTGATTATAATGAGATCGAATTTAAGGACAATACTTGCATTAAACCGATTAATCCATCAAGGCCGCAGTACGTTAACCCAAGAGGCACGAGTCTCTTATTCTTTTACTCGGTAGAATGGAAAAAATCCGATGTTAGCTGGGCAAGCAGATGGGATATATATCTGGGCATGAGCGACGTTGAAATTCACTGGTTTTCAATCGTCAACTCTTTAGTTGTCGTATTCTTCCTCTCTGGTAATTTTTTCTACTCGATTTTTATATTTTTTAAAAGAAAATAGTAACTTCTAAAACTGAATTATTTTGGATTTCATAAAAGGCATTCTTACAATGATAATGGTCAGAACTTTGAGAAGAGATATCGCCAGATATAATTCTGGTGACAGCGATAGTCTCGCTGGTTTAGATGAAGCGATAGAAGAAACTGGGTGGAAACTTGTCCATGGCGATGTTTTTAGACCACCTACAAATCCGCGCCTTTTCGCTGCAGTCATCGGAAATGGAATTCAAATCTTCTTTATGGCGTTAATCACTATCTGTAAGAATTGTCTATGAGTTACCCAATGATTTTATAATATATCATAAAACTCTTATTTTATATTTTTAATCTTATTTCTAGTTTTCGCGATGCTTGGAATGCTTTCTCCAGCCAGCAGAGGAGCTTTGGGAACTTGTGCAATTCTTCTTTATGTTTTTTGTGGTCTGATAGCTGGATATTTCTCAGCCAGGTTGTACAAAACGATGCGTGGTAGAGAATGGAAAAGAGCAGCACTTTTGGTAAAGAGTTTAAACAAATCGATTTCAAGAATAATTTAGTTAGAGATGTGTGTTGAAAATAAAATATAATCATTGTTTTCAGACTGCAACGTTTTACCCTGGAATAGTATTCACGACCTGCTTCTTCCTGAATTTTTTCATCTGGGGAAAGCACAGTTCAGGCGCTGTACCATTCACGACGATGTTGGCTCTGCTTTGTCTATGGTTTGGAATTTCTTTGCCTCTTGTGTACCTCGGTTACTTCTTTGGGTACAGAAAACAGCCTTTCACGCATCCTGTTAGAACGAATCAAATTCCTAGACAGGTTCCAGATCAATTGTGGTACATGAATCCTATATTATGGTAAGGTTTTTAAACATTTATGGTGAATAAATTTTGAGCAGTTCTTAAATCGAAAACTAAATGTTGAATTTGGTTTCAGTACACTCATGGCTGGGATTTTGCCATTTGGAGCAGTCTTCATCGAACTGTTTTTTATACTCACCGCCCTCTGGGAGAATCAATTTTATTACCTTTTTGGCTTCTTGTTCCTCGTGTTCTGCATTCTCGTAATTTCCTGTTCTCAAATATCCATCGTCATGGTCTATTTCCAACTTTGTGGAGAGGTAAGAATTAAAATATTTTCAGTTATAAATTTGTCAATTGTAACATTATTTAATTTCATATCAAGGAGGATAATTCATTAAAATATTTTTATTTCAGGACTATAGGTGGTGGTGGAGAACATTTATAGTGAGCGGGGGCTCTGCCGCTTATGTACTAGCATATTCTATATTTTATTTCATGACAAAGTTGGAAATCACAGAATTAGTTCCAACTTTGATGTACTTTGGGTACACGGCATTGATGGTCCTGACCTTCTGGCTCTTGACCGGAACGATCGGATTTTTCGCAGCATATGCCTTTATCCGAAAAATATATGCCGCCGTAAAAATAGACTAATCGACGTTTCCCTGGATTGACATTGTGAGACTTTATTTTACGTGAGTGAATACCTGTGTTCTCAATTACGAATAGTAGAATAACGAGACTTATAAAAATATCTGAAGGAATCGAAGATTTCCTTTAGGAAAATTTACATCATATTTGTAAGTTATCCAAACTCATCTCTCAATTATGTGTACGACTAATATTTTGTTCCTGGAATTTCTATGAAATTTCATACAAAGAAAATGCGTTTCTAGCTCATTTGCGGCTTATAAAAGTGTACACGAAATGCTGTGCATGATCACAGAAATCTTTAATAGGGTTAATTGATTCTAATTAAGAACTCAAACTGTGACTTAAATGGAACTGTTAAAGAAAACTTGTAAGTTTCAAGCAATTATCTTACGAGCAAGTTTTGTCTAAATATCGGCTTAGAAAGTAAGCAGATCAGGTGCTCGATGCATCTTAACATTCAAACGTAGTTGTATATTATAAGGATTATAGTATGAAGATATTTATCATTACAGCTTTCCTGAGTTTTAAGCATTTCAAAGTAGAGTTTGATTCGATTATAGTTTATCGCAATAAATTTAGACTATTATCAATTTTTTATAATTTGTCAAGGTAGTGTATAAAATTTACAAAAAAATTGTAATTTTTTTATATTTGGCCTACACACCTATTATATATTCTATTGATTCCATCCAGATGTAATAATTTAATAAGTGCAGAAAGAACATGTCAATGCATGACAGCAGTGATTAAATCTTGTTAAAGCCTTCTAGATAGATTTTGAAAATATATTTTTGGAATAAAATGTAGAATTCTCCATTTTTTATTATGATTGCCATTATTCAGTCAACTAGTCCGAAATTGTTGGTATTTTAATAAAATTGTAATGGGGATCAGTATGAGAAAAGTATTAATAAATGTAAAGCTGTTTGGAATTGCTGCTTCGACAATTAATTTCCATCCCCAATATCCTTATTTTAAGACTTTAAAGTGATTTAATAGCTATTTGAGACAGAAATAATTTCATGAAATAATTGTCAACAAATATGATGTTTGAAAATGATTTTAACAATGTGCGACAAGAATTTATATAAGCAATAAATAAATTCAAATTTTAAATAATCAATCGCAGTATTGATTCGTACAGATCTTGATAAATTAATGTGTAATGTTAAGAATATAGTTTGTAAATATGTACCTAAATAATTTAAGGATTTACTTCACTAGGATTCCTTTATACCCTTTTATTACTACTTTTACCATTTGTGAAATAAAATACTCAATATCGATTATCTTTCATATTCAGTAATTTATTAGGCTTTATTTTAAAATAAGATTATTAATAAATTTAAATTATAAAATAGTTCTAGGTTTCAAGAATTATAAAGAAAATAGAAAAATTGTATGTAAAAAAGCATATTAAATTTCATAATAATAATACATAATCAATGATATTAGAATGATTTGGTAGGTATTACAGATTATATATCATTAGTGGAGCCTGAAATAGTGGCAATGGCTTAATCTTAATTTGAGTTTAATTAAAAAGTATAGAACAATGACAATGCATCCGCATATGTAAATAGAAATAACAGTTGTTTCTATCGGCATGTAACATCTTGAGACAGAGTAGTTATTTGGTGTAAAGACCCCCTGAAATAAAACAATAAAATTTATTTCTTGATAAGAATATAATTGATTGTATTGTCATAAAAAAAGTCTAACTAATCAACTAACCATGAGGAAGGATGGATTATTTTTATTACGCCAACTAAAAGAGGGAATCGTTATTTCTAAGATATCGTTTCTGTGAATATTTCTGCATCCGTGGTGAGTATGTCCATCTACTACCAACCTCGGATTCAACAGATCCATAAGCTGAAAAATAGGAAGATTACTTCAGATTTTTAATATATAACAATTACCAAAATGCAGACGTTGCATCAGAATAAAATCTACGTTTCCTTTTAATTGAAAAAAATGTACCTGTTCAGAAGCTTCTTTTGATAAACACTCCCACCTCTCGCGAAATTTAATATCCTTTATTTCCGCAGGGGCATCGTCTAATTCATTGCACATTTTATCGGATTCGCGATACATTGGAAAATGTTGTAAAAGAATGGGCCTGCTGTATCGTTTAATAGAACTATTTTTTGCACAATCAATTCCTATACCTTTGGCACATTTTAAATGTTCTGAAAGAAATATAATTTAAAATTCTGTCCTTCTGATTTGAGAAATTTAGTTTTTATATATATATGACTTACTGGAAAGTTTATTTACTGCAATTTCAGTCGGTCGACAAAGGAAACAACCATCTCCTTCTAAAGCCATACTGTTTATAAGTGTAAAGTGATTTCCTCTAATACTGATTCTTCGAACATTGGGGGATTTCATTCCGTTTATAAAACGCTGATTCAAGTAGGGCGTTATTACTGTAAATGGGAAATTTTATTAAAATAAGTCTACATAGAAAATTCTTTGCTTTAAAAATATATGTAAAATAAAAAATTACCGTAATGAAAACCCATATCATGATTTCCAGCCACAACATAGAGATTCACGTTTTTGGGAACAGCAAAAATTGAGTTAAACCTTTTGATATAAGCATTAAATTCCGTTGAACTTGACCAGAGACCTTCATCGAATACATCTCCTGAAAAATGGTACCAATTTTAAGTTTAGAGTAATTACACAAAAATAGCTAGGTAATTATTTTTTACCGACCTAATATAAAAACTACATCTGGTCTATGGATTGTCATCACAGTTTGGAAAGCTCTGTACATTTGCCACTCCCTAAGTAAAGACTTTGAATTTATATTATGTTTTTAAAGCTTAGTAAAGTTAATAGATTGCATTCATAAATCATTGTTAATATTAAATTACTTTTCTTATGCACATGCAAACCATCCTGCGAGAAATTGATCAAACCTTCTGAGTTTATCAAACCAGTGACCCTTTCGAGGTCCTAGCAAGTGTGTGTCTGCCAGAAACATCGCTCGCACTGGTCTTTCCTCAGTCGATGGGGGCAAAATTTCTGGATCCACTTTGTGGGGGTCCAAAACTGGCCAATTACACTAATAATGACAATAATAAAATAAAATTAGATCATATTTAAAAAATTGTTTTTGAAGATTACGGAATAAATGCTTGTAAATGTTTTAAGTTGCTATGAAATAAATTCCATTGAGTACTAACCTGAAAGAGTACAACATAATAAATAATGATCTCGCAAAACACCAGCAAGCCAAAAAGAGCAAATAGAGTTTCAACAATGAGTTGTCTGTATCTCCTTGAGCCTAACATTTTTAAATTCCATAAACATAATCATTTATTTTTGCTGTCACTCAGTCTGTGTACCTTGATCTACATTCTGGTAATTGTTTACATTCGACCCACTCGACTCTTCTTCTTTCTCATTCTTTCTGCTCCATGTTGGCCATGTTGGCATGTTTCTGGTTTCTGCTGCTGGCCTGCTGCTGATGACGAAATGACGTTTTCAAAAAATCGATACTTCGATTCGATTACATTCGAGTATGAGTAAAGCGGGAATTTTAAATAAACGTACATGTTTGCTCTAAAAATATTTTTGTTCACTCTTACATTTCTAAAAAACTTATTCTTATAAAACATACTAATTAAAATATAATTTTGGGAGATATTCTTATTCTTCTGTAAAAAATAAAATTGTTGGGGGGGGTTTCGTTTCTAAAATAATTATTGTATAAAATTACGGCATTCAATATATCTTTCAGGTGGCAAAAATTATAGGTACTTAAATACATTATATAATAACTTTCAAAGATTTTCAACCCTGAATTTTTCGTAATAATTATGACCAGATCTGTTATGACTCACGAGAAATAAGCACGGATAATAATTCTTTTAAATTGTATGGATATATGTAAGTGTATGTAGGTTTCACCGGCCGGTGCCGTAAGCCATAATAAAATTCCCATGATTGGCTCTTAATTATTAGAAATATTCGTGATTGGTCAAGCCCCGCGTAATGCTCATAGTTCCCAGTTCCCACATGTTTAGTAGGTACATAGTACATACTGGTCTGTACAAAGCATACATCTGGCATACATAGCATACGAGTCAGCCGCGGATTAATGCCTCATGATGCCCTGAGCCATGTTGAATGAATTGCCCTTCTTTGTAAATATACGGACCAAAAAAAAGAGTTACTTCTTTGCAGACGGGGAAAGTTCTAATAAATCATTTGCTAATTTGTAATATATTTTAATATTTCTCAAACCATGCTAAGCCTCCTCTAAAATTTTGACCACCTTGGGCCATATTACAGTCCAGCACTGAAAGTATATGGCAGCTGCCTAAAGTGTTCTTGGCGTGGTTGGTACTTGGTAGGGGTTATCCAGTGGGTTTAACGTGTGGAATTGTGGATTCAGGATTGTGTCTTGTGAATCGAAATTTTTTAAGAATGGCGAGTTGCAGAATTTTTGGTGCACTCACGCGATTTTCGCGTACAGATGCTAATTTTATCATTCGGGCAGGTAAATATTTTAATTAATATGCTTCAAGTTACACTCTGCACGAATTTCACAATGAACTGTATTCAGTTTCAGTTCCATTTGGTCAAAGTAACCTTTGCTCTCAGCCTCCTAAGGCTCCTAGGTTCAGCCGGAATGCTTGAACATTATTATAAATCGGTCATGGACTTTTACAGTTACCTAATTTTATTGTTAAAAAATTACTCACAACTTTGCAATTTCATTTGTCTCATTTTAAAATTTTAGAACAATAGCAAACGTCACGTGTTGGTTAACAATGTTCGATTAGGTATAAAACAACTGAAGATCTCCGAATTAAATGTTTTAAAGTTTATAAGGGTTTGTTAAAATTAAGTCATGTTTACATAGAATTAAAAACATCTTTCAGATTTTTTTAAATTATCAAAATTATATTTCTTTAATGTGTCGAATACGTTTTAATAAGGTTAGAAAAATTATAACAGAAAATTTCTGTTCTTCGTTCTCCTTTTATTATTAACAAAGACTATTTTGTTAAATATTTTATTTGTATGAGTCGAAATTGATAGTTTGGACATTGGACAATATGAGGAAAATGAAGAATTATTATTTTAAAGTAGAATCAATAGAGGTTCAGATTTATTTAGAGAATACTGATGATTATTTTTTATCCCGACAATTAATTAAATTATGATATACTCTTTTAGCTCAACAACAACCCCTCAGGACACTCGCCACAGTACCAGAAAAACACTTTAAAACGAAAATTGTCGACAATGTAGCCGTTATCACCATAGATTCGCCTGGAGTCAAGGTAGAAAGATTTTTTTTTCTATTTTAAATTACTTCATTGATTTAAAAGAGCAGAAATAATAAACTTGACATGTATGTATATAATTATCTGTGATGAAAAAGCGAAACATTTTAGATTATTTCTTCGATTTTCTCATTTTTGCTGATATTACGAAATTACATAACTCTTAGTTACAATTTCAGAAAAATATAGTTTATTGAAAACTCTTAAAAATTTTAAAAATCATAAACCTTTTACTGTGCAATTTATTATCTTAAATCTATTTCTTAATTGAACAGGTGAACTCCTTAAATGCTGAGGTCATGGAGGAAATCTCGCAGGTTTTAAAGAACATTGAATCGAATTCAGCTGTGAGTTCTGCAGTGCTCATAAGTGGAAAACCTGGGTGCTTTATTGCAGGCGCTGATATTTCCATGATCAGCAAGTTCAAAACCGAAGATGATGGTTACAAAGTCTCTAAGGATGGTCACAGAATTCTGAATGGGATCGCGGAAAGTAAGAAGCCAGTGGTTGCAGCAATACAAGGCAGTTGCCTTGGCGGTGGCCTAGAGGTAAATTTTTATTCCTATATTCTTTAAAATATGTTTTTATTACTTTTATTTTTTAACCTTTATGATTATTAATGATATACTATCTCTAAATATTTAATTTTCTTTCAGGTCGCCATGGCATGTCACTATCGTCTCGCCGTTAAAGATTCGAAAACGAGCTTAGGTTTACCAGAAGTAATGCTGGGCGTTCTTCCTGGTGGAGGTGGTACACAAAGACTGCCCAAATTAGTTTCCTTACCTAATGCATTGGACATGTGTTTAACTGGAAAAAATTTAAAAGCAGATAAAGCGAAAAAGTTCGGTGTGGTCGATCTTTTAGTAAACAGTTTAGGACCTGGAGCTGCTTCAGCGGAAGAAAAGTAAGAAAAGTAAACACAATGAGAAAGTAAAAATAACGGAAGTGCAATTTTACTAATTTAATTCTATTTTTACTTTAGCACGAAGCGTTACCTGGAAGAAACTGCAATTAAAGCAGCGAAGGATCTCGCGACTGGAAAGCTGAAAGTCAACCGGGGACCCAAGTCATTAGTTGAGAAGGTCACTAATTACGTCCTTTCAATAGAATTCGTAAAAGACCAGGTGTTCAAAAAAGCAAAAGCCCAAGTCATGAAACAAACTGGTGGTTTGTATCCTGCTCCCCTTAAGATCTTGGAAGTTATTCGTACGGGTTTGGATAAAGGTCCTGCTGCTGGTTATGAAGCAGAAGCGAGAGGTTTTGGCCAGTTGGCAATTACTCCTCAGAGTAAAGGTCTCGTCAGCCTCTTCTTCGGTCAGACAACTTGCAAGAAGAACAGATTTGGAACTCCAAAGAATGCTGTGAAGTAATATGACTTGTCTAGAAAAATGTGATAATAGATTGCCAATTTACAATTCTAAATTTATTTTTTTAACTTTTTTTGCAGAACAATTTCTGTGCTTGGTGCAGGTTTAATGGGAGCTGGGATTGCCCAAGTCAGTATCGATAAAGGATACAATATAATTCTAAAGGACACAACTCAGGCTGGACTGAATAGAGGCGTGGGTCAAATACAGAAAGGCTTGGAAACTGCTGTTAAAAGAAAGCGAATGAGCAGGTTAATATAAATCATTTTCTCTAAATATAATCATTGCCCTTAAAATTCTGACTTTAAATTAAACTTTGATTTTTCCAGTCTTGAGAAGGATAGATACCTCGCGAACCTCGACACTACTTTAAATTACGATCTCTTTCGGAAGTCTGATATAGTAATTGAAGCTGTATTTGAAGACATCAACATAAAACATAAAGTGATTAAAGAAGTAGAGGCTAACACGCAAGACTTTTGTGTTTTTGCCTCGAATACGTCTGCTCTTCCAATCACAAAAATTGCGGAAGGCAGTAGCCGACCTGATAAGGTGAATTTTTAAGTTCCATTTTTTAAAAAATTTGATACATTATACAATTCTATGAAGCATTTTTATAATAAATTCATATTTAATGACTTACTAAAGTTAGTTTTACTTTTCAGGTGATTGGTATGCACTACTTTTCGCCTGTGGACAAAATGCAATTACTAGAAATCATCACTCATAAGGGAACATCAACTGAAACAATTAAAACAGCAGTTGATGTTGGTTTGAAGCAAGGAAAGGTCGTCATTACTGTTGGAGATGGTCCTGGTTTCTACACAACTAGGATTCTTTCAATTATGACAACCGAAGGAATTAGATTGCTTCAGGTATATTGATTTGTTACAAAAAAGATTGACACAAAGTCTTAAATATTGAGGTCGACCTTGAAAATTTATTTTAAAAAATTATTTTCACCAGGAAGGCGTTGATCCCGTGAAGTTGGATAAACTTTCGAAAGAATTTGGCTTCCCAGTGGGATTAGCTACACTTTCCGATGAAGTTGGTATCGACGTCGGTGCTCATATCGGAGTTTACCTTGCGAAAGCTTTAGGTCCTCGATCCGTTGGAGGTGATACAGCCATTCTTGGAGAGATGGTGAAACAAGGATACCTAGGTAAGATATTTCATAAAATCATAAACTGATACATATTTAAGTCAGAAAGAACAAAAATAAAACTATTTTTTTACAGGACGTAAATCTGGAAAGGGCATCTTCGTTTACGAAGCGAACTCGAAAAACCGAGAGGTCAATCTCGGGGCGCTGGATATTTTAAAGAAGTTTAGCCTTGAACCGAAGGGAAGCACTTCTGATGAAGATCGACAGATGAGGTTGATTAGCAGATTCGTCAACGAAGCTGTGCTTTGCTTAGAAGAAAACATCTTGGCTAACCCGGTAAGAATATTAAAAGAATTTTTTTTAAGAGCTAAGTTAATAAGTTTCAAAAGTTTAAACTTTGTTTTATCATCAGATAAAAAATATAAGCTAAAAAAACTTTTTATTTATATAGTTGGAAGGA
This sequence comes from Synergus coniferae, assembly GCA_032164275.1. Classification (NCBI taxonomy): domain Eukaryota; kingdom Metazoa; phylum Arthropoda; class Insecta; order Hymenoptera; family Cynipidae; genus Synergus; species Synergus coniferae. The sequence continues at coordinate 16,221,533 of JAUEJJ010000013.1, read as the reverse complement.
GACGTTGGTGCAGTTTTTGGACTTGGGTTCCCTCCATTCACCGGAGGACCTTTCCGCTGGGTCGATTGGTACGGCGCTGGTAGATTGGTGAGAAGAATGGAAGAGTTTGAAAGCTTTTATGGCGAATGTTTCAAGCCTTGCCAGTTGCTTCAAGATATGGCTAAAGATCCTTCGAAAAAGTTCTACCCTCAATAGAGTACGAAACTTTAAAGATGCTATAAACCCAATCTATCCAGATGGGTAAACATTTTCTGACGCGGCCTTGAGATTTTCACGCATATAAGATTTTTGCAAAGCTTTGGAGCTATTTTGCATTCTATATTATGAGGTGATTTACGCTTTACATACTACGTTTATTTTCTAAAAACATAATCACCTCGTTCTACATTTAGATACCACTTTTACCGAACCGTTCTTGTTGATGCATTTTTGACAGATTTTATACGCCGCAGTCAATTCAATATTTTTGGACTATTGTTAATGTATCATATATTATAGATCGCTATTGTAAGTATATTTTTATTACAAGAATGTTTATAAAATAAATTATAATAGATTTAACACTTGAAGTGATTTTTGTAGAAAGAATATTGCTAATATTTTTTTGATTTAATTTTTCATATCCTGATTTGAAGTTTAACTTTAAAATTTAAAAAAAATACTTCTAAAATAAAATATTAGTTAATACTTGATTCTGACTTGATAAAATTTTACACTAGGAATCGTGATAAATGCAAATAAAAATGGAAAAAAGGTCATGTAGGTCAGTTTGGCAACGTGAATATGCCGATGGTTTGAAACAAACGGCTATAATTTACATAACGATTGAAAATAGATATCAGGACAGAGATTCTAATGCTGGGACGACTGACATGTTTTTTTTTTATTTAATTAACATGTACGAATCTAGATTCGACACTGTTAGCATGACTTGAGAAAGATTTACATTCTCAGGTGATTACGAAAGATAGCTAACAGTAGATTTTGAGATAATGAAATCGACTTAGCTTTAATTAAAATCTTTATATTTTTCTACATCTATGTTCAATTTTAATACAAATTTTCATTTATAATGTTATGCAAATGCACAGATTCCAATTATTGTTTCTTACGCAAAGTAATGTCATATTGCATGAAGTGTAAGAGAATACTTTATAGCTTATTTCCAGAAGTTTATTACGGGTTGCACCATAAGTTGCATAATGATTAATGGGACCACTCTCGTATATAAATTTATGTAATTTCTATACTCTGTATACACGTTTAACTAATGAGTTACATATGACAATAACGTCAATTAAAATTAATGTCCCGTTTTTATAGGGAATATCCAAGGCAAAGGCAAACGGTATTTTTTAATCATTAATTGCAAATTATGCAAAGTTAATAAAAAGTGAATTATATAGTATAAGTATCTTCAAATACTTAAGCACAATGCAAAATTATAATCTTTGATTAATCACATTCTGTATAATATAATTATCGAGTCCATGATGTTAATCAAATTTCAAAATGATTTTTAAAGTAAAAATAATGTTGCTTGGACGACCTTGATTCAAGTTGGAAAGTTGATGCAATACTTCTTAACAATTACGTCGATTAGAAGCGCACTAATAATTCACGAAAAAAAGGTAAAAGAAAAAAATATGTCAGACCTGTTTTAGTTTTATTAAGTCGTTTATGGTGAAACATCGTCCAGGAATATAAAAAGTTTATAAATAACATAATTTGATAAAGGGAAGTTGGAAGATGTCAATGTCAAATTGTAAATTTTAGATTGTAATCTCAAAGTGCGTTATGACGCCTGTTTCTTAATTTGAGCTATTCCAAATTGTTATGACGCGTGTTTGTCAATTGAGGTATCCTTCTAAAATCTTAGATAAGAAATTCAAAGTTCCGTTTGTTATCTTATCTAAAAAAAAGAATTTTAATGACTAGTGGTTCGTTTACACATAAAATAGAGCAGAAGTAAGGAAATATGCTGAAAATGGAAGTTATAATCTTTTAAAGATTCTATTCCTTAATTAAGAAATATCTGTTAAAAAAAAACTAAACCTGATGTCAATTTAATGATCTTATGAAAATTTTTAGTTCGAGGATCACACAGTGATTCCACGTGTTAAGGAAATTCCGTATTATAGGAATTTCAAATCATAAACTTGTCTGGGAATGGTTTATAAAAGAGAATATTACAGGTAAAGCTCTTGTAAATTGAGCTGATGAAAAATAATACGGAAATTACAATTCTGAACGGTGACTAGGAAATATTAGAAATAGTAAATGTTATAGTCTCTTTTTTTTCCTCCTACGAAAAAGACGAATTTTAATAATGAAGAAAAATAGTAATCAACGAGATATTTTGCATCATCTACCGGTCCCACACACCTTGTTTGTGGCATTTGCGATGCGAAAAGAGGTTGGGTCCTTGGCTGATGCAAGAAAGCAGGAGGTTTCACCAGATGCTAATAAGAAGGAGCGTGCCTCCGGTTTGAACCGATCGGACATCCTGGATTGGACAATTATTGTGGAGGAGTTAGGGAAAAAATAGAAAAAGTCGTGGTCATTTAGAAGAAAAGCCTCCAACGCACTTCCTGATTTATTACACTGCTATTAAAAAGCAGACAGATTTTTTCAAATTGGGTTTATTATACCCTTGAAGCCATAACAATCTTAAGTCAACTCTAGGAAGTTGGAAGGTGTTATTTTTAAATTAAAGTAGAAATACTAAAGAAACCACTATACATTTTTTGACTTATAACGAAAAAAGTTTCCCGTTATAGGTCTATCAACGATTTCGAGAAATATTTTCAATAATTAAAATTTTAATGAGATCGGAAGACCATTCCGGGATTTCAGTCATTATTGTTAATAATCCGTTTCTCTCAAAGGGTTGTTTCTAAAATCAGATGTCGCGTATACAATGCAAATTATTATAATACGTAAGTCTAGATGATTTCGAATCTTTCACAACTAAAATATGACCTTGATTGACCCGGTTTGGTTAAAATATATTGACTCATAAAATTAAAATTGATTTCATAAAAAATAAACAGATTTTGAAGTTACATATATCAAGAAGTTATACAAAATATTTAATTATATAAGTTGAAAAAACCTTTAAAAAAGCGTAATTGGTGACGAAGATTTAATTTTGCAAAAGCTTTATTAAAACATATGTTAAAAATGAAAGTATAAATTATAACTTGCAATGAGAAGAACGAAATGTTGCGTAAAAATGGCGGAAAGATTCGTGTATATCTATAAGGCGAAGTATTATTACTTTAAGAAAAATAATTATTTAGGCAGTAATATAATCAGTAATTACACAGTCAGAAAATTTTATATATCTTTCTACGTCTGTCGTTATGCAATTCAATTTATTATGACGAATTCGGTGTGACATGTATAGAGTTATATTTTGAGATATCAGGCTCTCACAATCAAAATATGTTATTTAGAAATCATTTCTGCAAAGATGATATTCTTCCCAAATTTGAATACTTTTGACTTTCGGTAAAAGTTAGGCAGGCATGGAAGGCGTAAATGTATAATCCTAAAAGTACGATAAGAAAATCAATAAGTTCAAGAATTCAGTAAAATAATTATAAGCCTTTTCTTATCACATGCAGTATTAAAAAATCGTATTCATCAATTTTGGTCGTCTCATCTATAGATCGAATTTTGTATGATTATAAATTTCAAATCCTGGATAAAAATCAAAAGATGAACCCTGAAGAGTAGCTTTTATATAGACTCATTTTGACGCAATCTTGTTTATTTAAGAATTAATAACAAGACGTGACTTTTCAGATGAATTTGCCTACTAATTTAGTAATTTTCAACTGATCCATGAACGAATGATAGTATTTTGAATGTGACAGTGTGCGATATGCTGGCTTGTCGTTCGCGAAGGTCGTGATGGAAATTTTCTTGAGATGATATAAATCTATCGAGAGAGCATCTCTTTCTTTATTGAGAAATCCATTGGAAATCGGAGAATTTCTTTTAATCTTAATTACAATGACTCATACACATTGTATTAGCAACATAAAGTGGATAATTTTATTTTAATATAAAACTAAATCCATAACAATTCAAGATTTACATTTTTGAGACTTTCAAAGCGCACCTTAAAATAATTTCTTCGGACTTTAACCTTTATTATCTTACGAGTGATAAAACAAACCGTATTTTTCGAACAAAATAATTCCAGGCACATTAAGATTCATTATTCGCTATATTCAATTTTTTTTGTAATTTTTTGACATTCATGTGATCTATGAATAATTAATAGTTCTTCTAAAGGAAATTCTTCTGTAAATGTTTATTCTTATTAATATTAAATAATTTTCTTATGCATTTTATTTTTAGAAACAGTGCATTATCAGTATACGCCTCTAAAAATGCGATTACGCTACTGCTTATCGTCTTACAAAGGCGTTGTTTGTACAATATATTATTATACAATATATTATATTATACAATATTATCAGTACTAGAATAGTACTGTTTTACTATTGGCTTAGTACTATAGAACAGGGTCAATTGTAAATTTTCTCCTGAGACTGTTTAAATCAAAAGGTACTTTGGTAGCGCGGCAAATAACAGAATAATTCTTTTTTCAATTAATTTTTTTGGAAAGAGAGAAGTGATAAAATTCATTCATAAATGTTTAGTGTATGCAAATATACACGTCATTATTTTCTGTTTATAAGGAAAAAAATATTTAATTTGTCAGGAAGAAAAAAGTAACTATTATTAGTGGCCTGATTATCATACTGATAAAAATACGCTTCAATACGTATTTTATTCGCGTCTCTCTTAATACGTTGGCATATTTGCACTGTTTTGAAGCTAATCTAGACTGCGCGTTTGTTCATTCCACGATCACGTGCCTGAACAGCCACGCGCACCTTATCATTCAGTGTAATGCTTGTTCTCCCACGCTAACGTCTCCTTTCTTCGATTCAATTGAACCAATACTCATTCTAAATATGTAACATTATCTTGCGTGTAAGATAAATTTCTTGGCTCAGCAGGAAGCCTTCTCAGTTCCGTCGGATTAAAATTTTTCAGAAACGTTCATGAAATTCTTACAGTTGTTCATTTTTTGGAACAAAGAATGTTTATAAATTAAAATGGTAAAATTGAGGCAGCGTTAAAAGATATTGTAAAATAAAAAAATTGCCGTTTACGAGATCATATAGCAATAAAAAAATTGTGAAGAACTTAAGCTTGATAAATGGAATTGCAATTTGAGAAGCCTGTTACTGAAACATTTTATAATATTGCATCATGTCTGTAGACTTGGAACAGAATTTTAAACAATAGATTTAACCCTACGTGTGCACATATTTTCCGACACATGATATATACCGTCTTTTAAGGAACAATCGGATTTTCAAAATTTTCTAGACTTTTAAAAAGTCTGAAACAATTACTTTTAAATTTTTTATTGAATCTTAAATTCTATATAAAAAATCTTTGACCTTTCAGGATGGGGAATTCCTTAGAAATAAGTAAAAAACACACAATATATATACATATATATATGAAAGTATATAAGTTTTAATTAGTCTTCTTTGGAAATATATACAAAACTGAATTATCTTTTTAAAGTCTTGCCTCCTCCCTTTCGGAGGTTTTGTCACCTTTAGGTGATATTTACAAATTTATACATTATTTTAACAGTTTTTAATGATTCTAACAGGTTTCTTTATACAGAATATGTACAGGCGCCGCTTTTCGCAGCGTTTTCACAATAAATACTCTTTTTCTCCAGTTTGCAAACATCACAGATCACAGACACACTTAGGTACTCGTTGGTCGCATGGTAACTTTGATCAGAAATATATATATTTGATCACCCGCGAAAAGTCTATCAATATTTTATTAAGTACTTATGAGGCGTTTTTTTTGATTATTTATCGACTGGCAGAAGTTGCTACCATCCTGAGCGCTAACTCTCGACTAGAAAATACGACAATGAATTCGGAAGCGTAAGAACCAGTGAAAGAGATAAGCACAGTAAGGCCAAGCGAGATAAAAGAACTCAACCTCGACTCGGTCGACGCCAACTCTCGGTTATCGTCGTTGATCCCCAGAACTTGGTTACCAGCTTCCTGGTTTCTCAATATTTATATTTTCTTTCTATTATTCTGCTCTCTTCTTCCTTGTTTCAGTAAACTAACTTCTATCACAAGTAACTCCTGATAACTACAAATGCCAACATGGAATTCAAACAAATATATTCCTTAACTTGGCAAAAGCTGGTAGTCCTTGGCACGTTGCTGACGCAACCTCGGAGAGGAGGTTAAACGCAAAGTGGATAAATGCAAATCGAAGTTCAGGTAAAATTCGAAATCTCAATTGGAACCATCATCTTCCCTAGAAGCTTGACTCTTGGTTCCAGATTTTTCAAAAATCCACTCTCAATCAGTTTCTCAGAGCCAGAACTGGTGACCCAAAATTGGATTCTTCAGCTTTTTCTCATCAAAAAAAGACTTTTCCAAAAGGCTTTTCAAACCATGAGCTGCATTTGTTGGTGCTGAATCCTCGGAGTCAGAATCGGGAGGAGACTAACTCTGAGTGAACCAGGTGTCACTTGGGACACACCCTGAAAACCTACTGACCCGGAGTTTCTGTCTCTCGAGTGGCGTTTAACATGCTTCGCAAGATGATCACTCCTCATGAATCTTCTTTGGCAAACCACACAGACGAACTTTTTCTCGCCAGTGTGAGTTCTCTTGTGTCTTGAGAGTTCATCGCTGCGAGAGAATCGTCTCCCGCAGTCTTCATAAGGGCAGGGAAAGGGTCTTTCCCCAGTGTGAGTCCTGGTGTGAGCCTTAAGATGGGAAGATTTGAAATAATTCTTTCCACATCCCGGGTGTTCGCATTCGAAGACCCTACGACGGGTTGTTGATTCCGGGACAGATGTTGTGGTAGTGGTTGTTGAGGTGCTGGAAGTCGTTACAAAAAGTAGAGGGGTTCTAGGCAACACGAGTGGAGAACTTAGAAGTCCCGCTACCATGGTGATAGGAGTTGGTTTTGGCGCCAAGGGCTGCAACTTGGTCTGGCTGCCTTCACGATCAGTGTTTTTATTGTTGACAATGATTTCCTCTTTTCTCAGGCTCATCTTGAACTTGAGACTCTTGAGCACATTCTCCTGATGCACTGGCGGTACTTTGGGACTCGGCGCATGTGGAGCTGAAGATTTTTCGGGTTGAGAGACCGGAGGTCGGATGCAGGGTGATAATAAGTTGGCGGGACTAAAGGTTCCGTCGCGATTAGCACGCATTATAACTGAGGCTCGTGCTGGCTCTGGACTCGGTGGTGGTGTCCCGTCTAGTAGGAGCTGGAAGGAGAAAGATAAATTTTGTTTAGATTGGCTGAAAGGAGAATGAAAAGGAGAATTGAAAGTGAAAAAATTGAGATTAGGGTATATGCGTAATAACAGAATCAAATTTCACGATTTCTAATATATCCTAATATATAATATGGCGCTTATATCTTAATATAAACACCAGAAAAGTTTCAATAAAATTGATTCAAATTATTGACGATACGACTCGGCGGAACTAATTTTTCTACTGGCTAACATGCAAGTAGAAAAGGATACTGCGGGTCAGACGCTAAGGCATTACTCCTGAAGTAGTAAAGGTCCGTTTTCGTCAGTCGTGGATCTCAAGGTACAAAAATTGAAAAAAAAAAGTTATTGAAGATTAGAAAGAGATTATTAAAAGTTGTGTTTATTTGTTTCTGTATCTAAATTCAGTTTTAAAAATTGTCGTCGGTAGACTAGTTATTAGTTAATCACTCTAGAGCTTGAGAGATAAGAAAGTACAACGTGCAGTCGATAAAGAAATTAGGAATTTAAAATTCCACCTTGAACATCTTATTTAATAAAGATTTCACACTTAGATATAGAGATAGCCAGATAGCCTGGTCTAATTCGTGGACGTGAGCATGTGGTAAATATGAAAATGAAAATAGAGTAGGCTGAATTTGTCTTTTCGTGGGGAAGAATTTGAAAGTGGGCTTGGTCGATAAGTATTGTGGCTTACCTTCGCTAATTCACATTGCTCCAAGCAACGCCTTTTACGAGGCAATTCATCTTCTTCGGAGTCAGACGGTTGCGGAGTTGGGGGTAACTCGAGACGATTATTTCCATCTTCGGGTCGTTTCAAGCTTACTTTATTAAGACTCTTCTTACAGATGACTTTCTCTCCTAATATTGCAGCAACACTAAATGTCGAGTGCAATGGTTCCTGCAATCAGAAAATAATTTGTTTCAATTAAATATTAATTGGGTTAATTGTATTTTCTTCAGAGTTAATGAAATCGCTCGTCTTGGTTGAATATTGTGTTCAATTTACATAAAATAGTTATTAGTAGGTTAATGAGTAGTTTAATCAATTAAATTAATTTTTATTCAGTGATGTATCAGGAATGCTAATATATTTTTTTTTCAGCTGATGGATGAGTTTTATTCAGAATGAGTATTAGCAAAAACTAGAAGTATTTTTTGTGAGTCTCGATGCGCATTATTAAATAATCCATCAGTTTTATTCTTAGGTTGTTGTTACTTTTACATGACGAAACTGTTCTATCATAAAAACAATACATTTTAGTTAACTGTTTCCGAACTTTTAATAGATGTTCTGTAATATTTGTTACACATTTTTGAAGCAGTAATAGTGTTTTCCTGATAAGCAATTATTGTGATAGGTATATTACTTTGGCTCCAAAAAAATGTCTAAGAATCTATTATTCATAAGCAATTTTTTCAAAATTGAGCTAAAATCAAATACAGCTATAACTGCAAAATGACTTATTTAGTTTCTGCTCGCTCTAATAATTATTGTAAAGCAAGAAATTGAGTCTCAACTTGGGAAACAGTTAATTTTAATTAAATAAATCTTGCCTAATGTCAAAATTTCGATATGAATACTAAATGATAGTCACTGACCAAGTTAACAAGGTAAAACTCAAGAATGAGTAAGATTAGAATTTGAGGAAGATCATGGTCGATTTGTGAAGAGGGAACCGGTTCTTCTATCAATATTTTGAAAGCAAGTTCATCTTATTGAATTTCGCAAATATTTACTAACATTATTTGAACCCAGAACTTCGTGGCAAATAGTTCCTTCAGGTGAGGCTGAGGGGCGGAGCATTCAATTTGTATTTCGCGGGCGTGTGTGGCGGCAATTTTAATTTGTGTCACGCTACTTACATGAACTTGCTTGAGCTGCGGCGATGCCGGAGGCGACAGAGGAACGGGTGTTGGTTCCATTTCACAAAAACGAGGATTCACTAACTTTGAACAAAATTACTCAATTACACTGGAATACTTTCCGATCTAGAGCACAACATAGGATCTCTAGACATCAAAGAACATACTCGGCGGAGAACTGAGAGAGCAATGAAGCTTTCTCAGGTCGGGTGTGCAATGAGTTGTTGTCGGGTGTGTGAGTGATCATGCGGCGTGCGGTCGATGGACCAATGGGAGAGAGGGGCTCGGCTCCAGGATCCAATTGGCATCGAGCTGTCAGTTGGTCACCGCGTGATCAGCAGCGTGCTGTTCACGTGTTCGCAGACTGACTGAGGTCGTGATCGTGACGTCAGACTGCGTGATGACCGCTCGATACGTCATGATACATGGAATCATGGTTTGGCGCTGTAGCGTCACAGTCACACATCTTGCGACTTGGATGCTGGCTATCCGCTGCATCAGACTACTGGCTGCTTGCAGCACTTTTTTCCTCTCGAGCCCTCTTGCATCCTCATCCTCTTCCTCTTACTCTGCTATTCTCTCATTAATTATCCGCAATTCTCTCTTCTCCCCCATCTTCCTATCACTCATTTATCGATGCATCCCTCGGAACACACCACGCGGAATGTATCGACGAGCCCCCGAATCTATCGCAATTCATTTGCACTCCTTTTTCCCGCCTTCCGCGTGTTTTTTTGACTTTTATGATCCAGCATCAAGCTTTTCTTGCAGAATCACAGCAAGATCGTGGATTGAATTTATGAAATTTTATGGAAAAAAAGCAATTTCTCTATTATAATTTAAGAATATATTGCAATTATATTACTTCTTTAAGTTGTTCTTTAATTATATTTAGAAAATATTACAAATTGTTTTACTTTCTGCATTAAATCAGTTCATTGAATTTAATTAGTAAAACTGTTTAAATAATAACAAATAAAATTTCCAACTCAGCAATACGGCAAAGCCACGTATTTTTACAATCTCATAGGTATCTTTTCGTACAAAATTTGATGAAATAATTTTCCTACCAAATTTTCGATAAAAATTACTTTTTAAAAAAGCTCTATAGTATTAGTTTGGAACTTCTGAAATGAAATCTTCTATTCTTTAACAATGTTATTTTGCTATTTGGTCCCCTTATAAAGCAGTGAATAAGCCTTGTTATTCTCATCTTCCTCATGCGAATGAGTTGTACAGCTTCAATCTGAATATTATTAGTGTCCGAGATAGGGCCAAGTATAAATATACACTCCATACCCTCCATAGTCAATGGCATTGAAAGATTGAAAGAAAGAAAAAGAAACAAGTGTTACACTCTTAAGAAAGATTGTAACACTTGCTACAAGTTTCCGCATTTGATAATTCAAGTGGAAATGTACAGCTATATATGCATCTGCGACACAGTTATAAACAATTTAATATTAGAAAAAAAATTCATCTGGGAATTATTACCAGCCAATATAAACTGGTTTGCAAGTAATTTCAAGATTTCAACCTGATTGTCACATTTCTCGTATTCATTTTAGTCCTACTTAAATTCCTTTTATGAAAAGTTTCCAGACAAGTTTTCGATCTCTTATATTTGAATTTTGATGACAAACTGTCTCGCCACCACGCGTAGCAAACTTACAATACGTTGAATTTTAATGTTTATCAAGGAAAGTCGTATGACGAAAATGAACTATCAGGAAACACGAAAAAACAGGAACTATAACTTCCTGTCCCTGATGATCTCATCAGATGATTCTAAATAGTGACGCCATCAGGAATTTTAAAATCATTTACTGTCGTGAGAGCTGATGGTGGGAAATTGGATCAACCTGAATTGTAAATTCATTACTACGCTGGAGACAGTCGTTGTCGTACTCGATGATACAACACTCAATTGGTAATTATACAGTATACCGTTACCCTATTCATGCATATGTATTGACTCCTTTCTATTTCCTATTCCAACATTGTTTACGCAGCTACGATTATAGTTCAAGAACTGACCGAGAAGAGTTTGAGTCATTGATAATAACTTAGGAGCGATAAAATGTTTATTTTAAGATTGCAATGCTGTTTTAGAAAGATAAAGAAATTCTTTTGAAAACAAGAAACTTACGCATACTCGAAGAGAATTAGTTTTCGAAATAGTACATAAATTTAATAATTTACATATATAATTTTCGAATAACACATATCTATTTCCATTTGAGATTAAATTTCACTAAATTTCACATTTGAGATCTTTTACAAAACAAAGCGATCATCCATAAACTACGTTACCTATAATTTTAGACTATTTTCACCATCCTACCTCCCACCCCTCAATGATAACCGTGGTTTTGATTTTGAACCTCCCTTCGAAATGTTACCATATGTTTTTTTTTTTTAAAAAAAGTCTGTAAAATGTTAACTTGACTTGTCACGTTACTTTTAGTGAACCCCCCCCTCCTGCTTATTACAGTCAGCAAGCAGTAGGTTTTGTGTGATTTCCTGCTCCTAAAATAGTAATATAGTTTATGGACGACCTCAAAGATTAAACGCAAGTATACATATATAAATATAGCCTCTTATCAGCATGAGAAATTTATTTAATTCAGAATAATAATTCGTGGTGTGACGAATCTAAAAGTTTATAAGTTAATTCGTAGTACGATGATCTACATTTATCGTTTAATAAACTGGCGCTTGGGCAGAACAAATTAGATAAAGAAGCAAAACT